>QGSO01000362.1:0-172711 GCA_011037825.1 Carya cathayensis | reverse complement strand
AAATGATAAAGTACCGTTAATTAATCGAAGAGGATAAAATCATTTAAATTAATAAAACACTTAATTACTACACTGAGAAGAATTAAGATAGAATATTAGTTTATAAACTAAGGTTTATAAAATAATATTTTCTTCATCATTATATAAAATGATAAAGTATCATTAATTAATCAAAGTGCATAAAACACTTAAATTTAAATAAGAATTTTCAACGTAAAATTAAACCTCTTAATATCTTAAAACAAATAAAATATTTAATCTAAATAATTATCCACAATTATAATATTTTCAGAGCTCATAAAATTATTATAATTGTGCTACTTTAAAAACAAGCTTATCTAATACTTTGAAATTCGATGGATAAGATCCGGGAAAACGCCATCGAGGTTCAACGCTTAGGATAAAACTGCTCATGATTTTACAGCTGTCGGTGAAGAACAAATTACGTGATTTACGGAAAAGATAATCTATACGCGTGATTCCAGATGAGGGTAAAGACGAGAGAGATGTGATTGCTGTCGGGAAATAATCCAAAACTGATAATTTTAGCGGGCTGTTACATGTGATCTTTTAGATATTGCCTTTAAAGCGCTGTAAGTGATTTTTCAAATATCTTTTTGAGATTTAAATATATTTTACACTAACAATTCTTTTTGATCTAGTTGGTTGTGTCAGATTAAGTCTGAGGAGTTTGGGGGTCGGTTGGATTTGGGGAATGGAGTTGTCGGTGTGATTGGTTTATGCTAAGATTGGTTGGCTGTTGATTATTTGTGTCGTGTCTTGTACATTGCATAATTGCATGCATGTTCATAAGCATGAATGAAAACTGCGTTTTCATGTATAGGAGGATTTTTGGGTGTGTGTGTATCACGACTGCAAGTCGAGATGGGGCATTATCTCGGTGGAGTTCCTCTAGTCACTCGGAAGCATAATATACTAAGTGACGTCCCCTGCGTTGTCACTAGGAGACTATGGGATCGTACGGGATGGTAACGCTCTTGTGCCAACTTCGTGTTCCCTCTACTGGTGGAGACTAGAGGATGCTTGGCCATGATCGAGCTGGACGCAGAATTGAGCATCGCTCATTATGAAGTCACATGTAAGGTCATTATCCGTGGCGTGGCGAAGGAAGTCAGGGTGTGCAGATGATCCATAGGAGAGATTATGGTGCATACAGTATAAAATTGGATAATTAGTTTTATAAATGGATTTATGTGGACCATTTTCTGAGAAAAATAGTGAATTTTTATACTGGGTCATTTTCTGGAAAAATGGCGGATGTTATTTTGAATGGATTTGGTTTTTGGGTCAAAATGTGATTTTGGTGTGTGTCGAAAATAACTGTTTTTGGGAAAGGATGATTTTTAGGTTTCATGCATATTTCATCATATGCACGCATAATTGTTGTGGCATGAATGTATTTTTATCTTTTGGACTGTTTGGTTTATTAGTTAACTGTGGTACTGTTTCTTGGTACTGTAGATTTTGATGCAAATGAAAATGCCAAGGTCGAGGATACGGCTCCACCGAAAGAGTGATCGAGGATCGCTTTCTCAAGTTTTGGGATTTATTTCCCATTTTTGCTTATTGTATTTTGGCTTATCATGTTTTTATTGGAGAACTGTATTACTTTTTGAAACGCTTGTATTTAAACGAATTTGTTTTTAACATTTCTGGCACTTAGTTGATTAACTTAAACTTATCATTTGCGTCTTTTGTCTTACATGTATTGCATGTGCACACACTTCACACTTGTTGTTAGGGTGCGTAACCCGTATTGTCATCATCTCGATACATCGATTCCCGTATTTCCGTACATGGGAGTTGGAAGCATCTCATAAAGTTACTCAGAGATTCTATATTAGTGGAAATTTGAATTGGGCAGTTACCTTTAATTTGACTCAACTCTTTATTGTTATCCAATAGTTATATGGCCTACAATGCTTACCGGCATGGATGGATGGTTGCTAGATGTCGGCGTTGAGCATTTAACTCATCCCTTACCGCCAAAACCTCCTGCTCGTAACCATGGTCTGTAGGGAAAATCTTCAGTAGCCTAAGTACCCTGTAGAGACTTCTACTATTCATAATCTTGATGCCCATGTCCTAGCCTTCCGCAATGATAGCATGAATCAGGCAGGCTTTCATACATAAAGCAAACCCAGAAAATTTTGATAAGCCCATATCAATCCTCTTCTGTAGTTGTAAGGGTTTTGAGATATCAATACACACATTGACACTTGGGGTATCAAATTGTGTTAATGGGTTGTGTTCGTATCATGTCAAGACATATATATTATACTATATAGGTCAACCCGAATCTGACATGTTAAACTTATCGTATCAAAATCTCAAATCCTAACACGACTCATTACTATAACGGGTTGACATGACTCGACTCGTTAGTGAATACTACGAAATAGGTTAGCCCGGCCCGAACCGACCCGTTTATATAAATGGGTTGAACAAACCCGAAACTGACATATTTGACCTGATTAAGTTTAGTATAATTTTATATAAATGTTAAAATCACAATATCTATAAAAAAATATAAAACTAAGTACAATTCTAAAATTACAATCAAAATAATAAAAATATCAAAATTAAAATCCCATTAATTTTTCTTTTGGGTATAAGAGTATTATTGTAATTTTAACTTTCTTAACGGTTTGGCTCATTATTAACCCGTTAAGCAATCGTGTTTTAACGGGTTAACCCATTATAATCTCAACTCGTTAAAACTAAATTCAAACCCACTGTTATCGTGTCATATTCATATTAGGTTAACAGGTCGTGTTACATATTGTCACCCTTACCTGACATGCATAAATTCCCCCCAAGCAAGTTCATCCTTGTCCAAATCAACTTCTTGACTCTACCCAGAGACATACCAATTTGTTTTCCCACATATTCATTCCCCGCCATAAGAGGCAGATCATGGTTACAGACCCAAGATAGAGCTTCACTCGTTTGGATATCATGCACTTGTAGTGTACCATCAAACTCTTTAGTCAGAACCAACTGTTTGTCAAGACACCATGGACCATCCCATTGTACCCGATCCTTGTCTTTAATTTCATCAGATTCCGCAAGCATCATAATATGTCCAAGATCTCGAAATTTAACACTTTTGGCAGGATGCCAAATCTTCCGCATGGTCTGTTAGAATGCCTTTCTATTGTAATGTCGTTTAGTCAAGAGCTTGATGATCAAACACTTTTCCCTTCAACAGATAACATCTTCCAGCCGTGTTTCTTCCACCACAACTTCTTCACTCTCCTCTTCCGACAGTGAAAGTTTTTCATAAAGTTTACCCAAATCGTCTGCCACCATCCCAAATAAATTGAGGCAGAGAAATCCAGAGTAAATTCTAGTGATTACGATAAACCAATAGGACAAAACACGATGAAATCAAATAAATAACACACTCCCAAGTGAATCAAACAGATCATCCACAAGGAGAAAAAATGAAACCAACTTTTAGCGGTTAACACGAGGCCTCTAGAATCGCCGGAGCAACAGAAACTGCTTTTTTTGCAAGAGCTTTCTTTAGAACTGGCGGTTATTTGTACTTTACTAGAAGGGTTATTACTTGATAATAAAATAATATATTTTATATTTTAATAATATTTTATTTTATTTTTATCTTTTAACCTCAACTTATCTTTAATCTAAACTTGAAAAGAAAAATAGACAGTAAAGTAACAATAAATTTATGAGATTCATATAACACGTAATTATATTTGAATTCCTTTGGGAAAATAAAACCTCTCTCGTAAGTTTCGAGGTATCACAGCTGATGATCTTAGAAGATGTCGAGGATCTCGAGGATCGAACGGTTGCAAAGCGGACAAGATCCTCGGTTCAACCACAGCTCCCTCGTACACACCCTGCAAAAAGTGTGCCCACATGGGATGAACGCTGCGCCTTTCTTCCTCACCATGCACACGCAGCACACTGAATCACTCCCCACCGCCCCTCCTCCTTTCTCTCTCTCTTTCTCCCTCGCCTCCCCATCTCCACCGTCCGTTGTTTCCTCAAGCAGTCTCATCAACGACACCCTCGACGGTGTTGCCGGTGCGGGAACTACAGTTTCGGCACTTATGACGTTATTAACGGTGGGTCCCGCTACTGTCGCCGTCCCTCCCTCCGGTTCGTGCGACGCCCGGAAGTGTCGCTCTGCCGCCAACGCTGCCGCTAAGTTCATACCCGAACCAGAAACAACCGGGGCCACGCAACCCGGATCAGAATTATTCTCCGGCGGATCCCGGACCACATAGACATCCTCCTCTTCTCGTTGACCTTCTTCATCCTCGTCGTCACTCATCGTCGTTGCCCCGAAACCCCAGGTGGATCCACAGCAACCTATCCCCCTAAATCCCAGCCGTTCCTTCAGACTCCTCCGCCTCCTCGCTCCATCCACTCCGTCCATATTCTCCCTTAGAAAACACAGAATTGTCCTCGTTTCTCTCTCTCTCAGCAGCAATTCCTGCAACACCACACCGAGTTGACTCATTTTCACGCAAACCCAGAAGGGAAAAAACAAATGCAAACACACACACAGAGTAGAGCGAAACGTTTGTTAGGATGGTTAAGAAGACCTACGGGCTTGGATCAGAGTGAGGGAAGGTGGGCCTGTCCATGGAAATCCCGTGAGTTTATTCAAGAACCGGCAAACCTCCACCTCTCTATTTAAAATAGATGAGCGAAAGTAACGAAACCAAACAGGGAAATTCGCAAAGTAGAGAGGTTAATAAATACTGGGTATGGACTGTAGGTCATAGCCAGCACCGTCTTTGAAAAGGATAGGAATTTGAAAGTTACGAGCAAGCGAGGATGACAGAGCAGAAGGAGAAGAAGAGAACAAAAAGAGATGAATTATAGGGTACTTTACAGAGTAATGGAAGGATTTTTTTCCTTAATTTTTTGTTTACTTTCTTTTGTTTGTGGCAGAATTTGATGCTTTTAATATTAATGAAGTATTAACAGCAACTTCGAGTTTTTAATTGTTCCTTGGACATGGTGTTTGCCGGCACCCAAACGAAAACGAAGTCAAAAGCCATTGAAGCCGGCGCAAGCCCCGAGATATTGCCACGTGGCACTTGTAATCAGTTCAAGCGGCGAATCAAAATGGACAAATCTCTTACAACCACACTCGCGCATCCATTTACACACTAATATTAATATATAAAATATATATTTAATAAAATGACATGAATTAAAAATAAAAATAATTTTTATAAAATAAGAAATTTTATTCTTCTGTCAAATCTTTCTTTATATTTTTTTAAATAAAAAAAATCATTTATATTCAAATGGGTAGACAAAACATGCTCCGAACTAACAAAACTCAATCAAAATACTGCACTGACCGGCGATCTTCTTGATTTTCCTTTCTTTTATTATCGTTCACTATTTTAAATTTTTACAGTCCTTATCACTTTAATGTTAAAATATTGATTTGACATATCATTTCACTGTAACAATTAAATAATTATTTTTCCCTTTTTTATCCATTTAAATTTTTAAATAACGGTGATTTCAATTTTGAAATGATGTCAAAACAGAAATTTTGAATTTGAATTTTGATTTTATAATCAAATTCAATTAATTAAATATTTTATATTCATACAAATAATTACATTTACCTCTTCTCATCTGTTTACTCTTTTCTAATAAATAAAAATTTATTTATTAATTTTTTTTATCATCCTCTTATTATCTCATCATATGACATTAAATAATAGATTTACGAGTAAAACATAATAAATAGTTTTCACTCATCTAATACCATAATGATGAGAGGATGATGAAAAAATAAACAATGAGGAGGATTCCTCTTATAAGAAATGCTAATTTTACAAAAAGCATATTATTTACGTGGCTTTTGCTTATTCCTGTATTTTATATACAATTCTCCAAAGTCAACAACAAGTGGTTCCACGTACAGCTTAATTTAGGAGGACATCTAGTTTGAAAATGGAAATTAGCTTTTAGAGATTTTGTATTACTTAATAGTTGGATTGATGTGGTAAAATGTATATTTTCGTGTGAAATTAGTTTGATACTGATCTCGACCGACACAAAATGTACATACTTGATTAAATTTACATAAATTGATGCGACATATATTAAGTAAAACATACATTTTTAAGTTGCGAGCGCAACAATTAGAAATGTTACGTATACTGCTCTAGTTTGTAATTTTCTGATTTAAACATTATTTTTACGATTTAGAGAGTTAGACATAAGATTTATTATAATGAAAAAATGATATTTGCAGTTATGAATGCGTAAGAGCTGCCAAATTACTTAAAAAAAATGAATAAATACGAGATTTACATATAAAAAAGTTAATTTTTTAATAGTAAACCTCAATTTTTTTTAAAATAATTATATGGCACTTGCACACTTTACGACTATATATAACATTACTCGTTATAATAAGATTCACATGTGTGCCTAGAAAATTACCCAAAAATGTTAATCCACTTTAATGCCACCTAACATGTGGCCGGATTTTAATATTTTATGATCTTGTTATAGTCGACCATCTTGAAACGAAACTTAGTGCACTGATTGAGGAAAAAATGTGGGAAATTTCGCATTTAAGCATTATTGCATGCATGCATGACTTAATAATATTGTTTGTACCGCCCAATTAGGGCCTTTTGTCCGAAAGGGAATTGGAAATGATGATGATCAAAATGTCATTTAGTGATTAATAGGTAGCACAACTGGACACTCTTAATTCTAGATTGATTAAAATCTAAATAAAGTAGGCAATTTTTGTCATCATCATACTAATCCTACCATAATTGAAGGTGATCTTTTTTTTTTCCTACATCTTGATTCAATGAGAAATGCTACTGTGTCGTTTCAGTTATATCACTGATCATTGGTTTCTATTTTTTTAAAAAAAAAATATTTCTACATGATTGCGCCACATCGGTTGAGCAAAATGAGTGATATAGGCGTGATAGTAATCCTGTGATTCGATTAGTTATATATCTTATCGACTTTAAAAGTCAAATTTTTTCTAATGGAAATCATATTACTATACTATACCATGTGGCCAATACGTTTTGGGTTTCAATAATTGGGTTTGGTTGGAACCAATAATGGCGAGTTTTAAGTTGACCAACAAGAAATTTGGATTATCAAATCTTGCTACGTGTTAGGTGGAATATAGTTTATAGTTGGATTCTCACAATTCAAACCTAAACTCATGATTAGGTTTGATATAATCTACACAACAATATATATAGAAAGTGGTTCAAACAAACTTTATATAATATTGTTTGGGATAACAATAGAGATGAAATCATTGGATCAATAAGAGATCAAAAGACGAAGCTAGGGGAGTTAAAAAAATAAAAAATAAAAAATGCAGGGGTTTATCTTACTTCAATATTAGTATTTTCTTGCTCACCCAAATTCCCACGCATATCATTAATTAATGTTATAGACTTTATTATATACGACTATAATTCCCACGCATATCATTAATTAATGTTATAGACTTTATTATATACGACTATTTAAGACGTGTAAATCTAGTGCAATCCCTTTAAAAGTAATGGCCGGATACTATTGTAAAAAGTTATGAAATAGTTTATTTTTTCATAGGGAAGTCCACTTGTTTTTAAAAGGGACAACGTGAGACTTGTATGTCCTATGTCTGCATAAAGCGTTTTTCTTTTTATTTTATTATTACTTAATTTATTATTAAATTAAACTTACAAAAAAAATATATATCCAATTAAGTCACTAACTTTAGTTATAAAATATATGAGTATATAATCTTTAAATCGGAAGTTTTGTTCATGTAACCAATTATCCCATTATAATGTATTAGGTTGAGTCTATAGAACAAATAAATACTATATACAAGTAAATTTCGGGTTTTATAAAATAAAAATTTTATGTGCAGTCACTTTTACGTATTCTTTTGTGCGCTCCACTGATATGATTGGTTGCGTATTAAAAAAAATCAATACAGTTAATCACATCAGTGAAGTACGCACAGAGTATGTAAAAGTGACTATATATAACATTAATCTTTATTTAATTAAAAGTAAATCTTTAAATAAAAATTCATTTAAAATTAGGAGTCTCTTTTAGTTTTTCTAACACGTGCTGCTATTTTGTTTTCTCGGCCTACATATATCCCTTTTACTTTAACACGTTATGTAAGTAACGTAATAGAATTTGCTCAAGCAATGTCTACGAGGTTTAAAGATCAAGTTGCTCATCTAAAATTTTAAAGATAAAAATATGAAAAATGCTAACCTTACACATAAAAAAAAACACTCCATTAGGTGTTGGCATGGTTGTCGCCACCATGTCGTTCTTACATTATTATAAAAAGATAAAAAATAAAAAACAAAAAAAGAAAAGGAAAAAAAGCCTACGCAAGGGAAAGTCTTTATAAAGCAAACCTCATATTCTCCTGATTGACCAAACCTAATATTCCAGTGAAAACCCAAAAGCCACAAGCCTGCAGCCCCTCCCTCCCGACATCGCAACCGTCCTCCCGTTAAACCGCATTGCCCTAGCTGCCATCCCTTCATTACTCTTGGTGTGATGAAAGGAGTCAGGGTGTGCGGATGGTCCTTAGAGGAGACCATAGTACATGCGTAATAAACGGAAATGCTTAAGCCATTTTCTGAAAAAATTGCAGATTGTAATAAATGGTTGTGTTTTGGGTAGGGGTGTAAATTTTAACTGGCAAACCGGAAAACCGGCCCGGACCGGTTTCATAAGATGAAAAACCGGCTGGAACCGGTCCGGTTTCGGTTCCGGTCATTTTTAAACCGGACCGGCCCCGACCGGATCGGTACTATTCAATATATTTTTATTTATTTATTTATTTAATGTTATATATTATATATTTTATATTATATATAATTTTGATATATAATATATAATAATATAAATTATAATTATATATAAGATAATGTTATTATAATTTATAAAATAAAAGTTTAATCTTAAACATGAAAATTCAATTGATCATATGCTTTAAATATATAATATTATAAATATATATTATTTATTAATAACATTTTATCATAGATTCATAAGATGTAAGAACCAAAAAAAGAAAAATGTATAAACAGATTTTTATAAACAGATTCATAAGATGTAATAACATTTTATTTTTTATTTTTTTATTTTTATAAACAGATTTTTTATGATAAATATGTATTTTATTAAAACCGGAAAACCGGACCAAACCAGACCAGAAACCGGTAAAACCGGAATATCGGTTTAGGAGGGAAACCGGTGCGTAATCGGTTTTAAAAAATGTAAAACCGGTGCCTACCGGTTCGATCCTAGATTTTGTCCAAAACCAGACCGAACCGGACCGGTTACACCCCTAGGTTTGGGCCAAACAGGTTTGAAAACCTTTATTTCGTTTTACTGTAAATGACTGTATAATCTCTTTAAAAACCTTTATTTCGTTTTACTATTTTAAGATTTTCTAGTACTTAGTTGGTTGCTCTTTATTTCTCTGTTGCAATTTTTACTATCTTACACTAAATTGCATATTGCACACACTTTGAGCACTTGTCATTGGGGTGCATGACCCGTGTGGTCATCATCCCGATGTCACATTTCCAATCAAATCACACATGGGGGTCGAGGGCGCCACATCCTCATTATCGCATGAGTCCTCATGAGCATAAGATTTTACGACACCTAGTGGAAGAGCTCATCCAAAAGGGGTTGATCAGGGAGAGTATGAGCCCATGTGCCATGTCGGCATTGCTCACGCCAAAGAAAGATTGGAGCTGAAGGATGTGCGTAGACAATTGCACCATCAATAAGATCGAGGTAAAATACAGTTTCCCCATCCCTCGTTTAACTGATATGCTAGATATGCTTGCAGGGTCCAATGTCAAATATTAACCTACAAAGTGGGTATCACCAAATCAAAATTTGGCTTGACAATGAGTGGAAAACGGCATTCAAAACTAAGGAAGGCTTGTACGAGTGGTTGGTAATGCCGTTTGACCTATCTAATGCGCAAAACACGTTCATGTGAGTCATGCACTAGATGCTTAAACCATTCATGTGGAGGTTTGTAGTAGTTTATTTCAATGACATCCTTCTCTATAGCCAACAAGAGGATGAGCATGCTGGACACCTAAGGGAAGTTTTATCTGTATTACTTGCTAGCAAGTTGTTTGCTAATCTAAAGAAATGTACCTTCATGAGTAGCAAACTATTATTTCTCAGGTTTGTAGTTAGTGCTGAGGGCATACATGTGGATGACGAAAATGTTAGAGCTATTTGGGAGTGGCCGAAACCCATGACTATTGGCTAGGTCTGTAGCTTCCACGGACTAGCTACCTTTTACCGAAGATTCATCAAGAATTTTAGTTCTATTGGAGTGCCTATCACCGAGTGCATGAAGAAAGGGCAATTCTTTTGGGGAGAAGAGCAGGAAGCTAGTTTCACTATAATTAAAGAGTGGTTGTCCACGGCACCAGTACTTGCATTACCAAGCTTTGAAAAGCTCTTTTGATGTGGAGTGTGATGCATTTGTAGTGGGCATTGGCGTTGGTCTATCCCAAGAAGGTCGGTCTATAGAATACTTCAATGAAAAGTTGAAAGAATCTCGGCGGAAGTGGACCACTTATGAACTGGAATTTTATGCTGTCATTCGGTCTCCAAAGCATTGGGAACACTACTTGATCCAAGGAGAATTTGTCCTATACAGTGACCACCATGCTTTGAAGTTCATAAACACTTAGAGCAACTTGAACAAAATGCATGCAAGGTGGGTTGGTTGCATGCAAAAATTTACTATAGTGTTAAAGCACAAGTCAAGGCAACAAAACAAAGTCACTAACGCCCTCAGCCATTGAGCTACCCTCTTGGTGGCTTTGAGAGTAGAACTCACTGGATTTGAGTAGCTACAAGAGTTATATGTTGATGACTTGGACTTTGTTGAAACATGGAGCAAGTGTTCAAAGGGGCAATCTGCATTTGACTTCCATGTTCAAGATGGGTATCTTTTTCGTGGGAACTAGCTTTGTGTCCCCCAAACCTCTTTGCGAGAACATTTAATTTGAGAACTTCATGAAGGAGGGTTAGGAGGTCATGTGGTAAGGGACAAGACCATTTCCCTGGTGGCTAAGCGTTACTTTTGGCCTCAATTAAAGAAGGATGTGGGCAAGTTTGTACGTATAAAGTTGTCCAATGTGCCAATTAGGGAAGGGACAATCACAGAAGACTGGGCTTTACACACCACTTCCAGTGGCAGAAAATATTTGGGAGGATTTGAGCATAGATTTTGTGCTTGGCCTGCCCTGAACACAACGAGGAGTTGATTCCGTCTTTGTGGTGGTTGATAGATTTTCAAAAATGTCACACTTCATACCTTTTCAAAAGACCTCAAATGCTTCAAATGTGGCTCATCTTTTCTTTTTTTAAGGAGGTGGTTCATTTACATGGAGTCCCCAAGACCATCACCTCTGACCGTGATACTAAGTTTCTTAGCCATTTTTGGTTGACTCTATGGAAGAAATTTGGGACTTCGCTCAAACATAGCAGCACCTTCCATCCTCAAACTGATGACCAAATTGAGGTGACCAACAAGACATTGGGCAACATGCTTCGGTGCATTTCTGTGACAAGCCGAGGCAACGGGATGTGAGCCTTCCATAGAATTTGCTTTCAATAGCATGAAAACCACTCGATAGGAAAATCACCTTTTGAGATTGTCTATACTCAGTCTCCTAAACACGCGCTGGATTTGGTTCCCCTTCATAAGCTACCTGGTTTAAGTGCAGCAACTGAGAACATGGTTGAAAGGGTCAAGCAAGTGCAGTCCGAAGTTTGTAGCAATATGGAAAAGGCCAATGACAAATACAAGGCCGTAGTTTATAAATGTAAGCGAGCTAAAATATTTGAAGAAGTTGACTTAGTGATGATTTATTTATGTAAGGGTTGTTTACGTTCAGGAGCATACAACAAGTTACAAAACAAGAAGAGTGGTTCATTTCAAGTCCTCAAAAAAATTAATGACAATGCCTACATAATTGAGCTTCCAGAGGACATGTTAATTTCTTCTACTTTTAATGTGGCAGACTTGTATGAGTACCACCCACCAGATGAACCACTCTACACTGATAATGGCTCGAGGTCTAGTCTTCTTCCAAGTGAGGGCGAGCTGATGCAGGACATTATAGCACAAGATACTAAACTCTAGAAGATCGACCAAGTATGGCATGTTTTGGATATCACCAAAAGAGCATAGCATCTTCAACAATTTCCTTCCTTTAGTGGATTTATTTGAAAGTTGACAGCAACCTAATTGATTGTTGTCTTGTTTTCTTTCCTTAAGTAACTCTTTCATTAGGTTACTTTCCATTTTTTTGTAAACTTTCCTTTCCACTATCAATAAGTCTCCTCCTACAAATTGTCTGCAAGTGGGATGAGAAGGGATTTTGAAATTATTATGAAAGTTTCTAATAAAAGTTGTTGCTCTGTTCAATACCAAGAAGACATAGCTGTTCTTTATTTTTTTTTTCTTTCACATTTTTCCCTACGCCATGTGGGGAATATAAGAAATAGAACCATGAAAAGGCCCATCAAAAGCAAATATAGCATTTCAATAACAAGATTCAATGTCTAGACCCGTTTCATTTTCTTGGCATATTTTTTTAAATAAACCTAGAAAATAGAAGTTGACTTCATATGAAGATTCAAGTACATATGCTGCAGAATTTGATCAAAATCGCATAACCCGAATGAGAAACACTACCCCTGATGAACTCACAAGAAGTTTAATAAACCAACAGTCTAATAGTAAGTTCCACCATTTCAAGCTACATAGATCCCCTAAAAAATGATGAATAGATGATAAAGCTGCATGTTCCTGATCAACATTAATGCCCAAAATCAAAAAGTTTGAAAATGTTCTCCGACAGACATGACATAGATCAAGTGACTTGAGAGAGAGAATTAGGGCAAAATCAAGAGCGGAAGCTAGAAACGAAGATAGAAATAAAAGAAGAGAGAGAAAGAGAGATGGACGATTGAGAGACTCACCAACTTCATTTAGTGGCATATAAAATTTAATTGTCCTTTTATTTTATTTTTTCTCGGTTGGGCGATTGAGAATGGATCGAAGAACTGATATAAAACAAAAGCTTAAATGCATATAAAAGAGTCTTGCTATAGATCAGCCACTGTAGAAGCGCACACATTGCACACACTACGTGGCTGCTTCTGCTGCCTTCTTTCTTTTTTCAAGCAAAGAGTCTTGCTACAGAGCAGCCACTGTTGCAGTGCACACTTTGCACACACTACGTGGCTGCTTTTGCTGCTTTCTTTCTTTTTTCAAGCAAAACGTGTGTTTTGCAACGTAGGTTTTACTTTCTTCCCCCGTTTGAATTTTGCATCCATCGCACTGCGAAACCCACCCTCCTCCCTTGCCAGGAACCCGTGTCTCTTCCCAGCGCCACCTGCGGTGGCGTCTCTCTGTTCAACACCACCTCGTGACGCTCCTAGCGATCACCCCCTAACAATTCAATCCTAACCGTCAGTCTCTATATAATCAATCGCATCCGTTTATCTCAAAGCTCCATTAGGTGCCCCTAGGGCTTATATCTCTCTTTTCTCTCACGAAGGCTAAGCCGTCTCTGTCCCTCTCTACTCTTTGGAGTTAGATCGAGCCTTAACAAAGGTGAGACTCTTGTACTGGGCTATATGTTTCCTTCTTTTTGTTCACTATGCTTGAATAGTTGGTTTCATGTGGCTGATTAATCCGTGTTTGTTTGAGAAGTCAATTCAATTTTTTGACATTTTCTTTACTTTTTTAGAACTAAAGGTTTGTTTACTTGCTGGGAAAGTGTGGGATGGAAATTGGAAATGGAGAGCTATGTGTTGGGTATCATTTGTTTGATTGAGAAGGGTTTTAAACCGAGGATTGTGGTTGAGTATGAGACTTTTGTTTGGCTCCTAGAGAAAAGGTGGATAAAGGAGAATATTGTCGAATCTTCAAAATGCCTCATTTTAATTCTTAGGAATATGTTAATTTATGTTCCCAAGCATGCACATTGTTGGCCATTTTTCTAAGAATTGATATAGTTGGCAATTAACCTCTCTCCCGTTACCATTTTATGCATTTGTATTATATTATTACAGGTTGTTTACACTTATTCTTTCAATCATATGGGTATTTTGGCATTGATTGTCTATTACTTTGTCTACCTTTTTTTTTTGTGGTATGTATGTCATTGGAAAAAAGTTGTATGTATGCAAACAAAAGATGAGTAACATGGATCTAATTTTTCTACCATGCAGTTTGTTGACATTGTTGGTGTTCTAATTACCTTCTGCCATGTTTTTGGAATCAGCGATTATATTGGTGTATCTTTTACATTTGCAACAAGTGTTCAAACAATTTTATTCATTACAGGCCTTTGTCAAAGCTCAATTAAAAATCCAAGGCCTACTTCAAGCGATTTGAAGTCAAGTTTAAGAGAAGGTGAGGTATGCATTGTGTTTAATGATTCATGGTTATAATTCTTAAGTTGGTGTTATTTCTATTCTGACAATAAGATTTTCTGAATATTTTCAGAGGGGAAGACTGACTACCGGGCTTGGATTCACTTAATTAATCTAGATAAGAACAAGTATAATACTCCTAAATATCGATTTGTTGTTCAATTTGTATCCCAATGTCTACAGTAATGTTTATTCCTATCCCAATAACTTTTTCTAATTCTTTGTTTCTTGTTTAGGTGATTACTAGAAGGAGCTTCTTTGTGAATATAATTGTGTGGTGTTTAGGATGTGGCATTAGTTACAAGACTCAGGAGCCAGTTCACCACATGTTAGGAGAATAACTGCCACGAAAGGCGAGGAAGATATTGCAATGGAATATGGATTACCCTCTTCTCATACTCTTAACATGGTTTGCTTATCTGGTTACCAGATTTCTGTCCCTCATCTAGCCTTTTTTCCTTTTGTTTTATGTAGGTGGTGGTCATCTAGCCAAATTTATTAAGGCATTGAGTAGGTTCTTTTTTAAGGAAATTTGGGCATAAGTGTGCGTAATGTATTAAAGATCTTTTTATAAAAAATAATATATTAAAGGTCTTGCTTGCTCATGGGGCATCGAATGTATCTAATGCATGTTCAGAGGCTTACAAATCATGCCTTATGATAAATGGTTTTATGATTCGTGCATATGCTTAGGAAAGCTGGCTTTATGATTTGTATTTTGTTCAAATGTAGTCCTGTTTTAGCTTCACGGATATTTTGGATTTAAAAAGAGATAGGACATGCATTTTCAAATTCAGCAACTTGGCTTTGTGTTTTCATTAAGTATGACTCTACTGTCACAAGACTTCATTTTTGGTGGGGTTGCATCCAAAGGGTTGTCAAAGGATTCATTGAAGATGTTACTCTTTTTGCAAAGATTTGGATTGGATCTCACAATATTCATTCATGTCATGTGGTTGGCATTGTAAGGTAACAGAGAGGCTATGTATTTAGAAAACTCATATATGTACGTAGTTCTTATATAACTGGATTTTGGTATATGGTTGCTAAGCATGCCTTGATCTTTGTATATCTTGAGAGAGAGAAGATTGCTACATTTGAATGATTTTAAGTTGGATATATACCATGTTTATGTGATCTTTACTTAAATGATTTTAAGGCCAGAGAAAAATATTCTCTATTCTTGACTTGAGATAATGTATCGTTTCGAGAGCTTTTAAAATAGTAAAAAAAGGCAAGATCAAACCATATACACAAGCTATTTTCATTCCGCAGGTTTATTTAATGACATACAATTTACACGTGGGTTTCATCAAATCATGTGCACAAAGCTGTTTCCATTCAAAAACCATCTACTCCATACAATGTGCTATTACATACAATTTACCCAAACTAAACAAACACCATTACAAATGTAACAACCCAGTACAAATACAATAATTCTAGCTTTTCCTTTTGAAGATTTGTCTTTATCTCTCTCACTTTATCTTCCTTTTTTTTTTTTTGAACTTCCTACTTGCTCTATAATATGTCATCCCACGTCTTCCAAGCCTTATTCTTTCTTGCACAAACATTTTTCTCTAGCAAAAGGAGCATATCCGCCCATACGAAGAATTCACACCTCGTATCTCCCTGCACATAGTAAGAAACAATGAAACAATAAAACAAGAAACATGCGGGCCATTAGGAAGACAAGCTTGGAATGGCACTTCAAACACATGAGATAAGATACTTTTGGTAGCAACTAAAACACCAACTTCATGATCCTACTAGCACTATTAAAAACAAGACAGCTTATTTAATCATGACAACTTAAAAAAGGTTATAGCGAAAATCATTTGTCTTAATGAAACTTAAGGTAGCCATTTTATAGAGCGCATAAAGTGGTACACCTCAATGACATTTTTTGAAATAGAGCAATCTGCCATACCTTCTCAATGGTATGTTATGAATAATCAAATAATAAAGAGAAAATTCAAAAATAAAAAAGATAAACATCACTCATAATAGGGTGTTTGAGCATAATTATCACTAGGATAGCTGCTTTTGGGATTTGCATAAGTCTGTAAAGACACTATCGACTTCACAACCCCCCATATCTTCTTATTCATGCTAAACTATAACATTGCAACAAAAAAAATCTTAATTTTTCTTATGGTAACCAAAACAATCATAATGGAAACAACACATCAAATCCCTTTACAAATACCCAAATACGAATGGACATATATATATAAATGTGGACAAGTAAGACACTACCATAAAACAAGTCATAATAGCATACCATTGATCCTATCACATTAGCAAAATTAGCATGCAGTCCAGCCATTGCATTGTACTGGAACTAAATCAGCTATTGCATTGTATTGGCATGCAATCCAAGTCTCTTGAAACAAAGATGCTTAGATTTTCTCAACTCATGTCTATTTAGTTTTGTAACCAATAGATTAATAGTAGGTAATGAAGTAATTCATAGAAGTTGAAAGAGCATATAACTCAAGATTCTCATATGGAAATAATGACATTGACTGAACTTGATCTCCACAGTGAAGCAAAATTTGTGAGATTTCTGTCACTAATGACATCTACTCCGCACATCAACCAGTAATAATAAATTTTCAACTCTCCAGCATATCTGCATCCCACCTCTCCACTATTACTATGATCACTAAATTCAAATCATAGACAAAAACCCTAAATTATTATCAATTTGGGGCAAATTACAAAAACCAAGAAATCAGTAGAAAGAAATCACAGAGAAGTCGGGGGTGGGGCAAATCTCAAACAAAAACCCTAGATTGTTATCAATTTGGGGCAAATTACAGAGACATTCAAAGAAAAAAACCAAGAAATCACAGTGAGGGGGAGCTGCTGAAAAAGGGTTGCGGGATTGAGGGGGCAACCGCGTCGCCATTGCGAGACTGAGGGAGCAACCGCGTCGCCATCATGAGATTGAGGGCACTGAAGACTTGAGTCGCCATCGCGAGACCAAGGGAGCAACTGCGTCGCCATCGTGAGACTGAGGACGTTGAAGGCTCATGGGTGAAGTGAGGGGGAGTTACAGAAGAAGGGTTGTGGGACTGAGGGGGCAATGCGAGACTAAATGGGGTTGAAGGCTGTGAAGAGAGGAGGAGCTGCAGAAAGGTCGCAGGACTGGGGTTTCGAAGGGATGGGGTCCTTTAGGGTAGAATCGGTTTACTTGTTAGTGAATCGGTTTACACTTAATATGTGCAATGGTTGCTGTCAAATAATGGCTGCTCTCAAGATTTATTCATAAAATCAAATCAAATATAACTTGACAACTAGCGGCCTTCTCATAGAGCAGTGTAGCATATACAATTGGTCACTTTGAACGCGTAGGAGTTGAAAAGAACAACAATTTTGGCATCGAGAATCGGTCGAATCAATCAAATTGGCTTCTAGTTGTGAAGTTAGCGGGGAGAGAGATCAGTTCGGCCATGCCACTCAGGGAGAGATCAGATCGGTTTGGGCATTCAGTTGGTGTGCGGCCCAATTAAATTGTTGTTTTTCAGACTATTTAATTTCTGGAAAATCCGATAACCAATAATATTTTATCCTTCATGTAAGCCCAATAAAGTTTACATCATGACTGCCATGCGTTATATACACGTACACCGTTTATTTCTGGATCTAATAATATATATAAGACGGCCACCAAATTGTAATTAGGGGTGGGCAAACGGGCCGGATTTTTTTCCGGCCCGGTCCGGAACCCGAAAAACTGGGTTCCGGTTACGGTCACCGGTCCGGAAAAAACCCGGTCCGGTGACCGGTTTTTTAAAACCCGGGTGTTCCCGGGCCGGGTACCGGATTTATAACCCGGTACTCGGGTTTTTTTTTAAACCTAAACTCAGGCCAAAACGGCGTCGTTTTGGCCATGGGTTAATAGCTTTTCTCCTAATATAGAAATGTGTGATGTAAAACTTCCTTGTAAAAATTTTCTCCTTAGAGATTTCTTTTTTTATTAATTAATGGTAGGGGCTTTAATCATAGTATTACAATTTGGTGGCCGTCTTATATATATTATTAGATCCAGAAATAAACGGTGTACGTGTATATAATGCATGGCAGTCATGATGTAAACTTTATTGGGCTTACATGAAGGATAAAATATTATTGGTTATCGGATTTTCCAGAAATTAAATAGTCTGAAAAACAACAATTTAATTGGGCCGCACACCAACTGAATGCCCAAACGATCTGATCTCTCCCTGAGTGGCATGGCCGAACTGATCTCTCTCCCCGCTAACTTCACAACTAGAAGCCAATTTGATTGATTCGACCGATTCTCGATGCCAAAATTGTTGTTCTTTTCAACTCCTACGCGTTCAAAGTGACCAATTGTATATGCTACACTGCTCTATGAGAAGGCCGCTAGTTGTCAAGTTATATTTGATTTGATTTTATGAATAAATCTTGAGAGCAGCCATTATTTGACAGCAACCATTGCACATATTAAGTGTAAACCGATTCACTAACAAGTAAACCGTTCTACCCTAAAGGACCCCATCCCTTCGAAACCCCAGTCCTGCGACCTTTCTGCAGCTCCTCCTTTCTTCACAGCCTTCAACCCCATTTAGTCTGCATTGCCCCCTCAGTCCCACAACCCTTCTTCTGTAACTCCCCCTCACTTCACCCATGAGCCTTCAACGTCCTCAGTCTCACGATGGCGACGCAGTTGCTCCCTTGGTCTCGCGATGGCGACTCAAGTCTTCAGTGCCCTCAATCTCATGATGGCGACGCGGTTGCTCCCTCAGTCTCGCAATGGCGACGCGGTTGCCCCCTCAATCCCGCAACCCTTTTTCAGCAGCTCCCCCTCACTGTGATTTCTTGGTTTTTTTCTTTGAATGTCTCTGTAATTTGCCCCAAATTGATAACAATCTAGGGTTTTTGTTTGAGATTTGCCCCACCCCCGACTTCTCTGTGATTTCTTTCTACTGATTTCTTGGTTTTTGTAATTTGCCCCAAATTGATAATAATTTAGGGTTTTTGTCTATGATTTGAATTTAGTGATCTATAGATAGTGGAGAGGTGGGATGCAGATATGCTGGAGGTTGAAAATTTATTATTACTGGTTGATGTGCGGAGTAGATGTCATTAGTGACAGAAATCTCACAAATTTTGCTTCACTGTGGAGATCAAGTTCATCAATGTCATTATTTCCATATGAGAATCTTGAGTTATATGCTCTTTCAACTTCTATGAATTACTTCATTACCTACTATTAATCTATTGGTTACAAAACTAAATAGACATGAGTTGAGAAAATCTAAGCATCTTTGTTTCAAGAGACTTGGATTGCATGCCAATACAATGCAATAGCTGATTTAGTTCCAGTACAATGCAATGGCTGGACTGCATGCTAATTTTGCTAATGTGATAGGATCAATGGTATGCTATTATGACTTGTTTTATGGTAGTGTCTTACTTGTCCACATTTATATATATATGTCCATTCGTATTTGGGTATTTGTAAAGGGATTTGATGTGTTGTTTCCATTATGATTGTTTTGGTTACCATAAGAAAAATTAAGATTTTTTGTTGTTGCAATGTTACAGTTTAGCATGAACAAGAAGATATGGGAGGTTGTGAAGTCGATAGTGTCTTTACAGCCTTATGCAAATCCCAAAAGCAGTTATCCTGGTGATAATTATGCTCAAGCACCCTATTATGAGTGATGTTTATCTTTTTTATTTTTGAATTTTCTCTTTATTATTTGATTATTCATAACATACCATTGAGAAGGTATGGCAGATTGCTCTATTTCAAAAAATGTCATTGAGGTGTACCACTTTATGCGCTCTATAAAATGGCTACCTTAAGTTTCATTAAGACAAATGATTTTCGCTATAACCTTTTTTAAGTTGTCATGATTAAATAAGCTGTCTTGTTTTTAATAGTGCTAGTAGGATCATGAAGTTGGTGTTTTAGTTGCTACCAAAAGTATCTTATCTCATGTGTTTGAAGTGCCATTCCAAGCTTGTCTTCCTAATGGCCCGCATGTTTCTTGTTTTATTGTTTCATTGTTTCTTACTATGTGCAGGGAGATACGAGGTGTGAATTCTTCGTATGGGCGGATATGCTCCTTTTGCTAGAGAAAAATGTTTGTGCAAGAATTATTGTATTTGTACTGGGTTGTTACATTTGTAATGGTGTTTGTTTAGTTCGGGTAAATTGTATGTAATAGCACATTGTATGGAGTAGATGGTTTTTGAATGGAAACAGCTTTGTGCACATGATTTGATGAAACCCATGTGTAAATTGTATGTCATTAAATAACCCGCGAATGAAAAAAGCTTGTGTAATGGTTTGATCTTGCCTTTTTTACTATTTTAAGAGCCCTTGAAAGATACATTATCTCAAGTCAAGAATAGAGATTATTTTTTCTGGCCTTAAAATCATTGAAATAAAGATCACATGAACATGGTATATATCCAACTTAAAATCATTCAAATGTAGCAATCTTTCTCTCTCAAGATATACAAAGATCAAGGCATGCTTAGCAACCAATACCAAAATCCAGTTATACAAGAACTACGTACATATATATANGTTTTACATCACACATTTCTATATTAATATGCAATTTCTTATTTTTTTATTCTATATTTTAATACTTAAATATGTGTATTTAAATAAAACGATAAAAATGATAAATCAATTGTTGATTAGCTGAAGGTGTGTGGTGTAAGACTTTATAGTTTCTTGTAATATTTCTTAGAGATACCTTGCTTATGCTAAAAAAGGTCAATTAATGGTACTTATGGTAAAAAACTGATCGATCGAGTAGAAATTGAAAGATGAAAATAGTTCAATGACCAAACTTATAATATTGTTGCATCCGATAAGGCAAGAAAAATTCTTTATATAAATGATTGATGGAAAAATGAATTAAATAGGATTTTATTTTTTATTTTTATAGAACAATATTACTACCCGCCTATCATTGTTTAATTATTAATTGGTACGTACCAAGGGTGGAGAAGTGCTTACTTTCGCATTATGTATAACGTAAGGCACATGATGATCTTTATAAATACAGCAAGCACCATTTTTATCAAAGCTTGGAATATTAATACTCATGATTTCAGACTCTGAACTTGTTTGGGTTTTTCGTTCTTTTTCTATGATGAATTAGAAATCAGTAAGTTGCTTGGAAAAGGACCAGCTTACAGACACAAGAGTCGTGAATGTGAGCAAAGAAGAGGTAGCAGAATACTGCAAGAAAGGAGGGTGTCACGAGCACATTGGGCATGTGCTAAAGTGCATCCGTGACGTGAAAAGAGACTTTTGGTTTGCGAACAACATCACTGTCAGGCTCCTCAATGAGAGCATTTCCAATGGATGTGCCAAAAATGAAGGTAGAATTCCATGATGCTATTCATGACTTAATTGGTTTCTGATTTTTTTTTTTTTTGGGTGTTTTAATTTGTTTTTTTTGGCATATGCTATTCTTGGGGCACGATGGCGAGATCAACTTGGTTCTGTTGTCATTTTCTTTTCTGGTTGATTGGAACTTGAAACACTGCAACCAAACAATGAAATGGAGAAAAAAAGAGATTACATTAACAAATCTGGATCCTGATGCAAATGAGTTGACAAAGAAAAAAAAAACCACATTCGGCGACAACAAACCTTACCAGAAGATATTATTCAGCGTTTATGACAGCCAAATGGCCACGACGTCGAAGATGGCAGAAGAAAGGATACCGCTAAGGCAATGATGGTTCTGCATTCTGTGTTCAATCTGTGACCTTGGGCAATGATGATATAGTGTTTTCATAGAGACCTTAGGCAAAATCCCACTTGACTTCAGGGGAGTAGAGACATTCTTCAATTGGAGCAGTGACATTCAATCTGTGACCTTGTGTAGGGACTTTGTTTTTGGGGCGTCGTCCATTGAGTGCGGATGGGGGAGGGAGAGGGAGCGAAAGAAGAAGAGGGAGAGAAACAAATTGGGGATCACCTGTATGCGGGTGCAAGAAGAAATTTTTTGAGACGCCTACGTGGCTCTTCATGATTAGCAGGTGTGAAAATAGTCTTGACTCTCGACACCAGATTGGTTGGGAGCGACTCTCTATATTGCTATCAATCTCTACTCAAAATTTGATCCTTACCAATTTGCTCCTCCGGCGAAGCCGATCCATTCGGCTCAACGTCAACATCTGTATCAAAATCTATGATTTTATAATATGGAACCTTATGGTAGGAATACCACGTGAGATTATGAATCTTAGTAAGTAATCAACCAGACAATCCAATAGATAAAAACATATTAATACAACTAACATGTATGCATCCACATGATAAAACATGCAAAACAAAACCATCATTTTCCTCGAAAATGACACATTTTCCATCACACGCCAAATATCCATTTATACGTCACTATAGGTGGGAATCACAGACAGGACTTACGACGATCCTTTCTTACCACCATCTCTATTGATTGCACTATAGGTGAAAATCGTAATTAAGACTTACTACCATCTCTACCGCTAGCATCGTAGGCGGGAATGACGGGCGAGACTACCACCGTTCCGGCTTACCAACATTCCTACAATTCCTTATCCTTTCTTTCATTCATTTCAATCCATTCATTATGCATGCACCCAAAATCATTTTTTAACATGAAAACCCAATTTCAATCGTGACACGTGACAAAACACATTACAGACAAAACACCAAACAAACATAATAAATAAATATGCAAATGCAGGTAGACAGTATATTGGATGACATGACATAGCACACATCAAATGAAATAATCAATACAACATTCACAAAGCGATAAATTTCACGAACCAACTCCATGAGTAAACCCATCCTCCAATCCGGCCCAAGGTCCAACATCCGACAACAACTATATTTATTTTTCCCAACATTTCATGGACTCAAGGCCCATCACAACCAATGAAACATGTTAGTGTAAAAATATATTTAAATCTTAACAAAATTCTTTGAAAAATTACTTAGGGGGAAGGAAATCCTAGAAGATCAAAGCATCAATCTATAGAGTCCTCGATTGGACGAACACAAGCCGTGGTTTTCAAAGGGATGGGTCGCGGGTTACAAACTGGAAAAAGGGATGAGAGGTTTGTCTAGGCTAGGTGGTGGCTAGAGGTGGCTCAAGGTGGTCTGGTTGAGAGGATGGAGAGCAGCTCAAAGGCACTTAAAGATTTAACCCTTTGGAAGATGAAATCTTTGAACAAGCAAAAAAAAAAATATATGCTGAACCCATGAGGCTTGGAAAAGGTGAAAAGGGAAAAAAATGCATTCTTCCCTTGCTATGGAGTTGCACGGCCTGAAGGTGGAGAAGAGAAAGTGGTTGAAATAACCCAAAGAGGGGAGAGGGAATCATGGATTCACAGCAGGGGAATAACAAAGAAAATCAAAAGAAAACTAGAAAAATGAAGAAAAAGAAGCGGGTGTGCCCAAGAGGAGGAGGGGAAAGAAAAAGAAATGAGAAAGGAAGGAAGAAGATGGGCGATGCGGCACAATGGTTGCAAATGAAGTAGAAAATTCTCAATGAAGAAGGAGTAGTCGGCGCAGTAGAGGAAAAACAAAGAGACGAAGTCCTAAGGCTTGGCCAAACGACGCCGTTCAAGATGAAGGGGGCTGGGCTTCAATGCTCACGGGCTAGGCCAGTTTCCCCTATCATACATGGCCCAAAATAGGAAAAACAATATAAAAAAAAACCCACAAACAAGCCCAAACCGAAAATGAGGACCCACAAAATAAAAAGGGCACAATAAAATAGATAAAAGATAAATAGAAAACACAACAACTAAGTATTATTAAAATAAAATAATAAAATAATTTGAGATAGAGAACAATTAAATAATAAACAATAATTAATATCAAGAAAAAGTACTTTAAAATAAATTTCATAACTTAGTAATTATTAAATAATATAATTTAAATTATATTAAATTTAAAACAAGAGAACTAATAATAATAAATAAAATAATTATTTAAATAAAACACAAAAAATACGAGATATCACAATAATAATAATAATAATAGCTAAAAAAAATTACCTTTACAGCTCGTAAAAGAGAGTATTATGCATACACATAATCAAGTCGTACTTGTGTGCATGCGTATTAGTTTATGATTATTTTGGTCTTTTTATTAGTTAAATGATCAACGATCAAATATAGCTAATGCATGATCATCTTATTGATGATGCATGCATGCATCATGAAAAGTACTATTCGACATTGACACGAGTCACGACTTGATCAAAACAAGAAAGAAAAAGGTCTTGCATCGCATGTTTCACATGTCTGCTGCTTTTTCTTAGACCACTATCGAAGAATCTCAATTATTTTGGGTCCATTAATTAATTGCGTATATTAGTCTCTTTAGTCTTTTGTGTTTTGTTTTTTTCCTCCCCAAAAGATGGGTAATAATTCCCAGACAAATATTATATATAGATCTTATATATCTCCGATATCTTTACTTTGGCATATTCCTTCAATTAACCCAACAACCATAAGTGTCACTCCCTCTCGATCTACATCTCTCTGCCATTCTCTCACACGATTGAACAACCGATCGATGGATTCCGACGCAGATCAGAAGCAGGTTGTCGCTAAAGATCAGGAATTAAATGCAGAGCTGTACAAAGCTCTGCTGAACGACAACGGGGAGGAGGTGAAGCGACTGTGTGAAACTCTTCCAGACCGCGCAATGCACATACTGACCATTCACAAGGACACAGTTCTCCACAAGGCTACTTACTCGAAACAAGAAGGCTTGGCTCTTGACCTTCTCGAGCTTCAAGCCTTGCGTCCAGAAGATCTGGAGAAAATGACTCGCACGATAAACAATTCCGGAAACACCATCCTCCACGAGGCTTCTACTCTCGACAAAGCACAGGTCGCCAAGATGATGTTGGAGAAAGCTCCGGATTTGTTAAAAATGAAGAACGAACTCGGAGAAACTGCACTCTTTAGGGCAGCCCGCTACGGAAAGACCGAGTGTTTCAACTTTCTCGCAGGTAAGATCCCGCCAGAAACTAATGAAGAAGAGAGAGAGATTTTTACTAAGAGGAATGACATGACCTCTATTCTTCACATCGCCATCCTTTCTCATCACTTTGGTGAGTCTCCATGCCAGTACCTACTATTTGTATCTACGGATTTTTTTCTTTGTTCGTGTGGCTTTATGTTTGCGTGAGCGCACCATTGTTTTTCATACGTAAAATGCGTAAACAGATCTGGCCCTACAAATAGCTACAGAATTCAAACATTTAATTAAAGAAGAAGACGAAGCTGGAATGACAGCTCTTCAGCACCTCTCATACAACCCTTCAGCTTTTGAGACGCTGCGTAGACGTGGATTGCTGCATAGATTTTCCAAATTCGGTACGTCTCTACAAATTAACAATTTCATTATTACTTCTGCCAGATTTTATAAAATAAATTCATTAAAACTATTATAGTTTTATATGATATTTTAAATTCATATAAAGAAATTCCTTTAGTTATTCAAAGAAAGTAGGATGCAATTGTTAATTAATTTGTTGATTTTAAAGGATAAACCTACATTTAATATCTTTATGTTATGACTCATGTTCATGGCGAATAAGATGCCCCTCCTCTTTTTGCGATGGCGCTTGTTAGGAGAAAGTCAAGTTGCCTAGATTGCGTTTGGTTACCAAATTCATTTCAACTTATCTCATTTAATCATTATAATTTTTTTAATTTCTAATACAAAATATAATAAATAATTCAACTTTTTTAAATATTAAAATAATGATATTATTAAAAAATAATATTATAATAATATTTTATTTAACTTTTATCTCAACTCATCTCAACTCATCTCACTATCCAAATTGGGTTGGGGATATTTTATTACAAAAATCGATTTTTAGGTGTGCAAGTATTTTTAAAATAAGTAGACTAGTACTACTCTGTTATGAAAAACTGGGACCTCATTTTTCAAAAGAAGTACACGAAATTTAAAATACTCATTTTACTAATTGAAGTTAGATATGAATGTTTTGCATTAGAATAATGGTTATTATAATGTCAGTTTAGACCTTTAGGACTAGCAATCTAAAAGTATGACCTGGTATAATTTAATAATTGCCTTGTCGAAATAAATACTGCTCCAAGCACATTTCAGAAAACTTCTTCAAATTAGGAGGTCTGGATGTTGAGACGTGGAGAAAAAGGTGAGAAATATTGAGACGAGATTTAATGGATTTTTGTGAAAGTAGTGGGTCGTATAGCTGTAAATCGGTGGCGTTGCGATGTATACATGTTCACAAGATTGAAATATTAGAAGAGCTGGGGACATGTAAAAATGCATGTATACAATAACCGCTGACCTTTGATTAGTATTCCACAGTCAAAATGTACTGCAGTTGGGGGGCCAGAGGCGATAAAGTTGTAGAGGAAGGAGACGATCATTCAGCATTGGAGCTTGCCAGAATCTTAGTAAAACAAGATACCTCATGGGTGTCTACTAGTTCTGTAACTGATGTGAATAAGCCAACACTGTATAAAAAATCTAGTACTACTCAGTCTGATGTTTCATCTCGGGACAAGGGAAGTGATGATCAGGGACTGGGAGGTTTGCTCTCTTCTAAATCTATACCAGACGAGTATTTTCTATATTCAGAGATTGGAGGAGAAGAACGGCAGGTTCACTGTAATTCTGTACAACGAGAGAAAGAGGGAGGAATCACACCATTGTTTATAGCAACCAAGTCAGGCTGCGTAGAGATAGTGCGAGAAATACTTGAAACATACCCTCAGGCAGTTGAGCACATCGACAACCTCGGCCGGACTATATTGCACGTTGGTATCAAGTATCGCCAGTTGGAGATTTTCAAGTTTGTGTTGGGAATGGAAGTCCCCATGAGGTGGCTGGTTCGAAGATTTGACAAGGAGGGGAATTCCATTCTACATATGGTTGGTAAAAAAAGAGCAGATTATGTACCTGAAAAGTTGCGAGGCCCGGCACTGGAATTGCAGGAGGAGTTGCTCTGGTTTGAGGTACCTACACGTTTTCGTGCATGGTCTACAGCTTTAAGAATGCAGCAAGTGCTTTTTGGCATGTTATCAATGTGGTTTTTATGTTTTTCTTTTTCATTGCAGAGAGTTAAATTAGTTACAAAAGCCCAATTCATTGATCATCGGAACAATTTGAATGAGACGGCTGAAGGTTTATTTGCTAGTAGCAACAAAGATCTCCGAGATTCAGCCAGAGAATGGCTAAAGCACACATCAGAAGGGTGCTCAATTGTGGCAGTTCTCATTGCAACAGTAGCCTTTGCTGCAGCCTACACAATTCCGGGAGGTCCAAATCAGAGTACTGGTTTTCCAGTGCTCCTCTATCAACCTTTCTTTGTGGTTTTCACCGCATCAGATGTGCTCTCCCTTGCATGTGCTTTGACGTCTGTGGTTATATTTCTTTCGATCCTCACGGCGCCATTTCGTTTGGACGACTTCAGGCAGTCTCTCCCAAACAAGCTGATGGTAGGGTTTACATTCCTGTTTCTCTCCGTGTCGATGATGATGATAGCATTTGCAGCAACAATCATCCTCATGATACGTAGCAACGAAAGATGGGAAAAAGTTTTGCTATATTCCCTTTCTTTCCTTCCAGTCGCCATCTTTGCATTATCTTATCTCCCCTTGTATCTCTCTCTGTCAAGGACTTACAAGTACTTGTTCAAGAAAATAATGGAGGTAATTCCTTTCAGTAATCAGTTTCGAACCCTCATGTCTAAGTGCTCCAATTTGTTCAGCCATCGTGAAAACCAAGTTTCTAACTCCAATCGCCCTCGACGTCAGAACACCAATCCCAATAAGCACATGTTGGGGAGAGAAGATTCTTATTCATTGGATGCACCGCAGACCTCGCGTATTCCCGTTTGATATAAGTGGCTAATTGAGTGTTCTGAATTTGAGGATATATATATATATATATTACCTTGTATGGATTTAAATTATATATTATTTCGTTGTACTAGCTTGGAGTATTTTCTGAATTCCCGAATAAGGATTCTCGGACAAATCACTTTGACTTCTCTTGAGAATAAAAGTACTACTGTCTGTATCCTAAAAATTGATTTGGGTGTATTATGCATTATAAACTGATCATGCTTTGTGTATATCTAATTATTTTCCCCATTCGAGCTTTTCTTCCCCTATTACAGCCAGCTGATACCACAAGTCATTTACTCCCAAAGATATCAAGTACTGCAGGTAGTTTACATCTTGCAGCTCAAGCTCAAGTCGTTTACTCCCTGCAGCATATACACTAGAGAGAGGCTGAGATATTAGAAGATTCTACAGCATTCTTTTATTCTTTTTGTTTTGTTATTTCGTCCTTATTAATGAGCTACATAGTTAGTTATTTGGGAGCGGCTACCAGCCGGATGTGTGTAAAATAACGTTTTACACCAACTAATAACTGTCTGACACGTAAAAGCTCCAGCAAGATGAAAAATGAGTTGCATAGTGTATCAATCGGCCCCATCTCCCCCAACCCCGATATTCAATGTGCCCTTCCCCAAAAAAAAAACCCTATCTCCCCCCACCCCTCGTCACTCAGTCGCTCTCTCCCTCATCCACTTTACGTAACTCTCTCTCTCTCTCTCTAATTGGATACGAAAGCAGATCAAATTCATCAAGAAACAAAGCAACGTCGCAGCAGCAGATGTTATCCAAACAACAATAATTACATCGAAAATTTAGAACATTTGGTGCGTAAAACCAATCAAGAAACCAAAAAACTCGAGAAAATAAAGAAAACCCATTGGAGGAAAGTGATAGTCAAAGAGATCCACTAACCTCTGAGACCACCCATTAGAAAGTGAAGGAAATGCGACCACCAAAATATAAGGTAGCCATTTTCAGAGCAGGGGGAGGGCTCCTGAAAATGAAGCAATGTGTCTGCCCGAAACCCACACATTATATTTTGTTTACTTGACAGAAATGAAATGAAGGCTCGGGGAAGCAACGAAAATATAATACTATTTGAAGCCCAATGAGGAGAAAGAATAACACAGAAAAGGAGAATAATAGAGGTTAATATGTCTTGCAGCTAAAGGTGAAAGTTAAACCATGAAAGACATGCTGTCTCTTCGTACAATTTGGGTTTGAAGACATGAACGACATGCTGAAGAGGAGAGACGGAGATGATATTGATTATTGGGTTCAAAGAGAGGAGAGAAGATGGAGAGTTTCGAGGGAGAATCAGCAAAGAGGAAAGAGAGGAGAGCAGAAAGAAGGGAAAAGGGTAGCTAGGGTATACTCGCACTAACAGTAACTCTCATAAGCCTATTACATGTAGCAATTTAATTGAAAGGTGTAAAAGAGGGAAGCACACCCGACCTGTTTGAAGCTTTTCTCTAGTACTTATTTTGGTTCTTGCTAGTTAAGGTAGTGGCATTAGGCTATGTTTATTTCCCATATAATGTATAGACATTCGATTCAATTCAACACATAGAAAACAAAAGTTTTCTTTTCATTTCCTCCATGGTTTGAATTGGCCTATTTTCTCTACTTTCTTTTTCTTTTGTGTCATGGTATCAAAGCAACAAGGTTGCTGTTGCTAATTTCACCTAGCCATGGAAGAAACAAACCAGATATCTCCTTACCTTAATTTCATAGACCCCAACAACCCTTATCGAGTTGAGAATGGTGATAGAACAGCCCTTGTTCTTGTCATTGATCTCCTCACCACTACGCCTATGCTACCTGGTTTCAGGCAATGCGTCAAGCACTTAGAGCAAATGACAAGTTGGTGTTTATTAATGGAAGCATTTCAAAACCTACTAATGAAGATGATCCTTTGTTTGATGCATGAGAGAGATGCCACGTTATGGTACTACTGTCCTGAATTCAAAACTCCATCAGCATGTGAGACGCCCCCAAATTCCGCTTGGGATTGAACGGGCATTTGAAGCGTCGGGACATGCAACACAAGGTTACCTGCCCCCGTTCATGACATATAAGATGCAATGTTCCTAACATGCATCTAGCATTATGCAATATTCGCAGCGGATAATTTAAATTTTCTTTTTCTTTAGCAATACTATGCACCAAACTAAAAATATCCAAATACTTGAAACATATTTCATACATAAAGGCATACTAAATAGCCGTGATCACCACACTAGTCCAAAATGGTTGTGATCAAAAGAATACTTGAGATACAACTCCAAAAGTACAAGTAGTAACCTAAGTTAAATACTATGCCATCATCAACATCGCACCGTGGCCTAGTCGACCGTATTCAGTTGGTCAGATTCCAATTCTCCTTCGGGTCCTGTAACAAGATCTACCATTCGGGGGGAATGGTAGTTGGGACTACCACAGTGAGATTTGATTACAAATCTCAGACAAGTTAACATAAAACTCCCACACAGGTTAAAGATGCATGCATGGCAGTAAAAGCATAAATGCATAAGTAAAGTCGTACATAAGCATAGCATAACTTGACATATAGCATGACATAACCAGAACTTAAACGTGAACTGAACTTGACTTAACATGACATGAACTTGAGCTTAAAACATAACATGGACTAGCAACATAACCTGAACGTGAAACTTGAAACATAACATGGACTTGAAATATAGCATGAACGTAAACATGCATAACATAAATATAAACTTGAACGTGAAATACATGAACTTGAGCCTAATATGACATAAACGTGAACTTGAGTCATAATGTGAACGTGAACATAACATAACATGAACGTGAGCTTGAACATATCATAAACGTGAACATAACATGATGTGAACATGAACTTGGAACATAACATGAACATGAACATAACATGTATGTGAGCATAACATAACATGAACTTGATCTGAAACTTGACTTATCATGTACTTGATCTGAAACTTGAATACACGTAACATAAAATATGACACGTATTCTACGTGTCACAATTGCTGTGTCTCACGTAGTGTATGCTCCACAGTTGTTGTGGCCCCATACTTCATGCTCCACAGTTGTTGTGGCCCCATGAATACACGTAACATAAAATATGACCAGTATTCTACGTGTCACAATTGCTGTGTCTCACGTAGTGTATGCTCCACAGTTGTTGTGGCCCCATACTTCATGTCCACAGTTGTTGTGGCCCCATGAATACACGTAACATAAAATATGACAAGTATTCTATGTGTCACAATTGCTGTGTCTCACGTAGTGTATGCTCCACAGTTGTTGTGGCCCCATACTTCATGCTCCACAGTTGTTGTGGCCCCATGAATATCTTAACTTGAACATGATCTGAAACTTATATGAACTTTACATAAGGTGAACCACGCTTGAGTCCGTGGCACCGCATAACATAACTTGTGATGAACACGCTTAGATCCGTGTCACCCTTAACATGTCTTATCTTTCTTAATGCATGAGATATTATTTAATATCATATACTTTTCTAACATGGCGTATACTTGTAAATGGCACAATATAATTTAATCATAAACATTCCATGGCATACATGTATCATATGGCATACTTAACATGGCATACTTATAACATACAGCATTGCATGACAGAAAAGATTGTGTAACAGATAAATATTCATGAGAGAATAAATCATGCGTAACAGATAAACATGTAATGACATTGCATGACATGGCATATATGATAACATACATACATAAATTGTAGTTCCCTTACCCATCACACATACACAATAAACTGATAGTAAGTTAGAAGCTAACTTACTTCGATCGTCGCGTTCTATGAGAATAAAATGCGAAACACGAGGAACTGCACAACAGCTGGAAGAGGAACACTCAAGTCCTTAAGATTTTAAATTCTGAACTCAATTGCCATATTGTGAGCACTTGCAACACCACGGGCAACTTGAGGCTTCACATCGACGGGATAACCTGTGCGTCGCTCGCTGCTCGTCATGAACATGCGTCGGAGGAGCGTACGTGGCGGTAACACCGCGTATGGTGGTTGTCCACCACATAAAGTGGTAGTTTGGGCTTGAGAAAAGCTAGGTGTGGCCTTGGAAGGCTCAAGGTCGCCTTGTGGTGGTCAAAGGTGGCGGAGCACGGCGGCATCACGCAGTGAACAGTAAAACCGAATGGTGGGTGTTTGCATGAGGTAACGAAATGCCATAGAACTTCATGACAAGTTAGGGAAAGGTAGAGGAACATGTGGTGGAGCTGTGGTGGCGAGGAGGTGGTCGTACGGTGGCTAACGGTGGCGGATCGGCCGTTTGAAGCCATTTTCGGCCTTGGAGAGTGAGGGAGAGTGAGAGCTCTACAAAGCTCCATTGGCCATGAAATTTCTTGAGAAAGTTCATGGTGATGAGAGGAACAAGATGGTGGTGGTGAAACACCACGGATGGCCGTGTATGGTGGTGCACGGTGGTGCAACCGAATGTGTGGCTTGAGAGACCCATATGAGAAAGAGTGAGAGTTAGGGAGAAAGAAGGACATGGGGAGGAAGCCCTTGACATGGTGGTTCCAATGGTGGTGCTTGGTGGTCGTTTCCACCGTGTATGGTGGTCCAAAGTGGTGGAAAAAGCCTTAAGACCCATTTCTTTGGAGGGAGAAAGAGAGAGAATCGGTGACCGGTTTAACTCACCACCGGTTGGATAGTGTTCACCGGAGGGAGGAGGTCACGCCGGTGAGGGAGGTGAGGCACGGCGGCCGGAGGTGGCGCCGGTAGGAAGCTCGAACCGATTGGACATGGAGGAAGGCCATCACGTGTAGTCGGCCATGGAGAGGAAAGAGAGGAGAGAGAAGAAGAAAAAGGAAAAAGTGAAGGGAAAAGGGTAGGGGCCTGGGTAATTAACTTCAATCCTACGCTTCGGGATCCTCAAATAATCCAACGATGAGTTAAAACACTGATTTGAAAACGCGTAAGTGTTTTATTTTAAATAAAACACTTTAATAAAACACTAAGAGGAATTAAGGTAGAATATTATTTTATAAACTAAAGTTTATAAAATAATATTTCTTCATCATTATATAAAATGATAAAGTATCATTAATTAATCAAAGTGCATAAAATCATTTAAATTACTAAAACACTCAAATAGAACACTGAGAGGAAATAAGATAGAATATTATTTTATAAACTAAAGTTTATAAAATAATATTTATTCATCATTATATAAAATGATAAAGTATCGTTAAATTACTCAGAAAGGATAAAACCATTTAATTTAAATAAGATTTTTCAACATAAAGTTAAACCTCTTAATATCTTAAAACAACTAAAATATTTAATCTAAGTAATTATCCACAATTATAATATTTTCAGAGCCCATTAAATATTATAATTGTACGACTTTAAAAATAAGCTTATCTGATAAAACTGAAAATATCTCCTATAAATATTTCTATGATATTTAACATATCCATAATCTTTAAAATATCTATCTTACTTTGAAACCCGGTGGATAACTTTCGGAACGCGCCATCGAGGTACAACACTTAGGATAAATCTGTTCATGATCTTTCAGTTGTCGGGTGAAGAACAAAATAACATGATTTACGAGAAAAGATAAATTATGCACGTGATTTCGGGTGAGGGTAGAGACGAGAGAGATGGTGATTGCTATCGGGAAAGAATCCAAAACTGATTGTCGTGCTGTCTAATATGTGTGAAATAAAAGGAAAGAGAAGGGTGAGTAGATAAGGCTAAATTTTAGCGGGCTATTACAGCATGGATATCAGATCTAGTGTAGCCTTTGTGGATGATGCACAAGTGGTATGGAAAGAACTCAAAGACCATTTTACACAGCAAAATGGCCCTTGCATCTTTTAGCTCAAGAGGAATTTGGCTAGTCTTCGGTAGGAAGGAGACTCTGTGAGTACTTATTTTGGTAACGTTAAAACTCTTTGGGATGAAATAGCAATCTATGATCCTATTCCTACCTGCACCTTTGGTCAGTTGAACATTTTGAATGATAGATACCAAAGAGACCATGTCATACAATTTCTTATGGGTTTGAATGACCAATATTCTTATGCTAGGGACCAAATCATGCTTATTGAGCCACTCCCTACTATCAACAAAGTTTTTTCTCTTATATAGTAGCAAGAACAACACCATCAGCTCACAAATTTCTTCCCATCTCCTGACACTATGGCACAAGCTACCATCCCTCTTTCAACAGATAATGTTAAAACCTCCCCTACTTAGAAAAGGGATAGACCATATTGCAAACATTGCGTGTTCAAGGACACTTTCTAAAAAATTGTTTTAAAATGGATAATGCTTAAGCCCTTGTGTGCACTCACTATAACATAGCAGGCCATGTTGTGGAAAAATATTACGAACCCTGGATATCCCTTGGGACACAAGCTGTACAAGGACAAGGGAGCAAGCCACCCTTTTGCCAATCAAACAAGTCTGTCCACAGATTCTTCTTGAGAGGAAGTGTGTGAGGACAAGCTCATTTTCACTAAGGAATAATATCAGGAACTCATGAGTCCACTTCAGCATAAGGATTTTTCCAACTCCCTTCCCTCTGTAAACCAAGCACAAGCTCTTTCCAAAGGAGATCCCATAGCGCCAAAAGCTTCCAAAATGTCTAGTATAAATCCCATTTGCTGGAGTTCCTTTGTTTCCAATTCCATTAATTCAAATAGTGTCCCTTGTATTATTGATTTTGGAGCTACAGATCACACGATCTATAGCCCCTCATTTTTTACTTCTGTTGTTGGAAAGGTATCATATACTGTCAAATTGCCTAATGGCACTTATATGCTAGCCATCACTCGAGCATTGTTAAACTTACAGATAGAATTACTCTTACCAATGTTTTGTGTGTGCCTTCTTTTTCTTTCAATTTTATTTCAGTCAAAAGACTTACTGAAAACTTGACTTGTTGCTTGATTTTTCTGTCTAATGCATGTTTTATACAGGACTTTCCACTTGGACCACGATTGGGATGGGTGAAGTGAAGTGCAGCCTGTATCACCTCTTGCCTACTATTGTTTCTCCCACTGCCCTGGCTAACATTTTGTCTCACTTGTCACCTTGTTTATCTTCTTCTATTTCCATGTCTGTTGAGAGTTGTACTAATGTTGGTAACCTTTGGCATTGTTGCTTAGGTCATATTTCTTATTCTAGACACAATTTAATCAAAGATTATGCTGTAAAGGATACCTACATTTTCAATAAAGATACTCCTTGTTACATTTTTCCTCTTGCTAAGCAACACAAGCTTCCCTTTCCTGTTAGTTCTCATAGATTCTCTGTTGTCTTTGAGTTGATTCACTGTGATATCCAGGGCCCTTGCTCTACTACTTCTTATGATGGTTCAAGATATTTTTTTAACCGTTGTTGATAACTTCTCTAGAACCGCTTCAGTTTATCTGCTCCAAACCAAATCAGAAACAAGGAAGTGCATTGAATCTTTTTGTAACATGTAGGTAGAAACTCAGTTTGATTCCAAAGTCAAAATTCTTCATAGTGATAATGGGATTGAGTTTATAATGACTAATTTCTTTAATCAAAAGGGTATTATTCATCAAAGGTCTTGTGTTGAGACACCTCAACAAAAGGGCATTGTCAAGAGAAAACATCAGCATCTTTTAAATGTGGTCTGTGCCTTATTTTTCCAATCTGGTTTACCCTTGTCTTTTTGGAATGACTACATTTTAATTGCAGCTTATTTCATAAATAGAACACCAACTCCCTTGCTAGAGAATCAAACTCCTTATGAAATCCTCTTTGCAACCAAACCAAATTATTCACATTTTAAAGTCTTCGGGTGCCTTTGGTATGCATCACACTCTCACATGGTAGAAAGAAATTTGATCCAAGGGGCAAAAAGTGTGCTTTCCTGGGTTACCCCTTTGGAGTAAAGGGTTATAAGTTGTTAGATCTTGATACTAACATTACTTTCATTTCTAGGAATGTCATCTTCCATGAAACCATTTTTCCCTTTCAAACATCTTTCCCTATTGAACCTACTAAACACACTCAACGTGACCTTGTTTTCATCTCACCAGAATCAGTTATATTTCCATCTCCATTTTCAGAATCTATTCATGACAGTTTGCCCTCATCTCCTAAATCTGTACATATCAGTCCTTCTCCTACCATTCTTGAGCCTGAAATCATCCCATCTCTTATTCCTCCTAACTCACCTAATGATAACAGCCCATCACCTTCACCTCAATCAGTACCTCTCCGTAGGTCATCTAGGACTAGAATAGCCCCTAGTTACCTGCAAGATTTCCACTATCAACAGGCTGCCATCACTTCAAATTCTCAAGAACTGGTTTAGGTATCTCCCTCTCACACTAATTGTTCCTTTCCTTTGCATAATTATCTTTCTTATATTTCCTTCTCACCCACTTTACAAGCTTTTTCCATTGATTTTGAACCAACCTCATATTCTCAAGCTGCTAAAAATCCTAGTTGGTGTAAGGCCATGGATGCTGAGTTGTTAGCCTTGGAGGAAAATGACACATGGATTCTTATTGACCTACCTCCTGAGAAGGAAGCCTTAGGCTGTAAGTATGTTTACGAAGTTAAGAGAAATTCAGATGGGAGTATAGAAAGGTTAAAAGCCAAATTAGTTGTAAAAGGGTACACCCAACAGAAGGGAGTTGATTATCATGAAACATTCTCACTAGTAGCCAAGATGGTTACTCTGAGATGTCTCATTTCCATTGCTACTATCCGAGGTTACCATTTGTATCAATTTGATATAAATAATGCCTTCCTCCATTGTGACTTTGAAGAGGATATATACATGCACAAACCACCAGGCTACACAAAAGAAGGGCCCAACAGGTTTGCAAACTCCTCCAAACCTTATATGATTTGAAACAGGCCTCTCGACAATGGTATGCCCAACTTACTTCATGCCTTCTAGATTTTGGCTTCACTCATTCAAAGGCTGATTATAGTCTTTTTACCATGACTAGTGGCACTTGTTTCACAACTTTACTTTTTATGTTGATTACATTTTAGCTGCTAGTGATTCAATGGAGTCTATAACTGCCATCAAAGGCTATTTGCATGACAAGTTTAAAATCAAAGATCTCGGGACCTTAAGATATTTTCTTGGGATTGAGGTGGCTCAATCGCCAAAAGGAATTCATATCTGCCAACGCAAATATGCACTAGCTATTCTTGCTGATTCTGGTGTTTTAGGCTCAAAACCTGCCAAGATTCCCATAGAACAAAATTTAAAGTTTAGTAACAATGATGGTATGCCAATCACTGATCCCTCTGTGTATCGAAGACTCATTGGCAAGTTATTATATTTGACCATTACTCGCCCAGACATTAGCTATACAATTCAAACCCTTAGTCAGTTTATGGATGAGCCTACCACAAGCCATTTAGTTGCTGCTCATAAAGTCTTAAAATACATCAAAGCTGCACCTGGTCAAGGCCTATTGTTATCTGCTATCTCTGAATTACAACTGATTGCATATTATGATTATGATTGGGCATCTTACCTTGACACCCGCAAGTTAATTACTGGATATTGTATGTTTTTGGGTCACTCTTTAATTTCTTGGAAGTCCAAGAAGTAGACTGTAGTGTCTCATTCCTCAGTTGAAGTTGAGTATAGAGCAATGGTTCTGCTCTCTAGTGATAACCAAGCTGCTCTCCATAATGCAGCAAGCCCTGTCTTCCACGAGCGCACTAGATACATTTAATTGGACTGCTATGTTATTAGGGATAAAAATTCTTGAATGCTCCATTTCCACAGTTCATGTTCTTACCCACCTCCAATGAGTTGATCTGCTTGCTAAAGCTTTACCATCATCCCTTCTTTAGTCTCATTTGCTCAAGATGGGAATTGTCAATCTCCATTCTCTATCTTGTTAGGGGGTATTATATCCAACTAATACCATAAGCCATTTACTCCCTAAGATATCAACTGTAGGTAGTTTACATCCTGCAGCTCAAGCTACAAGTTGTTTACTCCTTGTAGCATATACATAAGAGATGGCTGAGATACCAGATTCTACACATCCTATTATTCTTTTTGTTTCTCTTTTTGTTTTGCTATTTTTTCCTTATTAATGAGCTGTATAGTTATTTATTTTAGGTCTTGACCATTAAGGTAGTGGCAGTAGGCTATGTTTATTTCCCATATAATGTACAGACATTCGATTCAATTCAATACATAGAAAATAAAAGTTTTCTTTTCATTGCCTCCATGCTTTGAATCCTATTTTCTCTACTTTCTTTTCCTTTTGTGTTATCCTTATCTAAAGTTGGCAACACTTACTTGGGTCCCTCTCTCTAGAAATTGTTTGTGCAACCATAAATCTGAAACATATTATAGAAAGGTTAGTCATCTATTGTGTGAACTTGATCGATCAGTGTCATAAGAACACTCTGAGATAATGCCATGAATAATTCATTTGTCCAAGAGTTATTTTATTTTATTTTAATTAGAGTGTGTTTTAATATTTTTCATTTGGCTCAACTCCAATAATATGGAGCCAAATTTTGCAGTACCGCCTGGGGAAGTTGCCTTCCAAAGCTAATATTCAATTAAAGTGGATTACCAGTACTACTCTCATGGATGATGTATTTCGTCAGGAGCTAGGGTTTCCAATCTATTCCCACCAAGTTTGGTCTAATTACTTTTCTGTTTGGTAGGGATATCAGAAAGCCATATATATATATATTTTTATATTAAGATCACTTGCTCTCAGTCCAATAGATATGGAGCCTTTGTGTGACGCCCCCAACTCCCACGTACGGACGTGTGGAAATCAAGACGTCGGGATGATGACAACACGGGTCACACATCCCATCGCCAAGTACCAAGTGTGTGTACATGCAATATGTGTACGAATAAAACACGCAGCGGATAATAAAGTCATATAACTAAGTACTAGAATTTTATTTAAATATAAACTCGTTTAAAATACACATAATAAAATATTACAAGCTCAACGCTATCTCAAATCCAAGTACATATCACGAAAACAAATAAAGATAATATCCATAGATAAGCACTCCAAATCAATACTCAGGCGGAGCCGCCTCCTCGGGCTCAGCCTCCTCCTCATCCTCAACCTCTGTATCAAAATCTACGGTACCAAAAATGGTGCCGCAGGTAAGTAATAATCTAAACGCCATAAGATAGAAATATATTAAAGCCACAACAATATGCATGAAAGGATGTCAAATGCACATGTCCCAAAAATCCACATTTTTACCACGCACGCCAAAATCCCATTTGGCCCAAAATATATCCTTTAAACATATCCTCGCCATTATCCCAGATAATGGCCCAAAAACCAATCTCGCCATTTTCCCAGAAAATGGCCCATTAACCAAACCATCAGAGCACTGTAGGCGGGAATCGCAGGCGGGACTCTACCACCATCCTTGCTCACCACCATCCCTACGCGTGCACCGTAGGTGAGAATCATAGGCGAGAATCACAGGCGGGACTCTACCACCATTCCTGCTTACCACCATCCCTACGTCGCGTGCACCATAGGCAGGAATCGCAGGCGAGACTCTACCACCATCCTTGCTTACCACCATCCCTACACGTGCCTCTGACTCAACCCAATCAATCCAATCGTTCACACATACCAAGGAAAACATTTCTTGCTTGAAAACCCAGTTTTCAATATTTAACATATGCATATGTGTGCACAATGCAATGCAAATGATCTGACACCAATTAACCAACAATTCTCAAATATCCATAACAAATAAACAACCAACTCCGTTCTCAAATCTATTCGACCCCCGACTCCTCGGACTCAGTCCGGAATAACCAACCAGTCACAAATAATTATTGTAAAAGTAATAATATATTTAAATCTAAAATGAAGCTTGAAAAATACTTACAGCGCTATATAATAATTTTTGAAGGATCAGCGAACAGCAAACGGCGAAGAGAAAGCAACGTAACAATGTAAATACACTGTGGCCGTGGGTTGGAAAATACCCACTTTTGATTGGAGACAAATCAAGACTTGGGATTGATAGAAAATGGCTTAGAGGTGTTCATGAAGCTAGTAGAAGTGAAGGTTGGCCGTGGGTGGCGGCGAAAACGGCGGTAGGAGGCCAAAATACCCAAATCGGAGAGTTAGCTCGTGGGGGCTGTTCCGGCGACGGATCGAGGCCGGAAATGGGTGGTTTAGGATGGCAAGGAGTTGGTGATAAAGTGGTGAAGAGGTGGTGGCTGGAGGTGGAGCGACGGCGGCAAATCGGAGCAAAAGCCGTTCGGCTTGGAGTGGCTATTCCGGCTAAACGGCGGCTCGGATGGTGGTGAAACTTGATGGAGATGATCACCAGCCGGAGGGGAAGAAAACTGAGTGGGTGGTGTGCTGCACGATGGCCGGTGGCGGTGGTTTTGGGCGGAGAGTGAAAAACGAACGGAAATGGGTAGAGAGAGAGAGTCGCGCGGGAGGAGAAGAATCAGCCGAAAAAGAAAGGAAAGAAAGAAAGAAAAGAAGAAGAAAAAAAGAGAAAGAAGGAAAAGAAAAAGAGAAAAGAAAAGATGGAGGAAAAGAAATGAGGTCCAATCCTCACATCTGGAGTCCAACAATTGATCCAACGAAAACAACTTTAAAAGCAATAAAACCAAGAAAATAATTTAAACACAACATAAAGCTCAAATATAATAAATAACTAGTAAAAACTAACAACTTAATTTTAAATCCAAAGACTAGCTAAAATAAATTAAACAACAATTTAAACTCAAACAACAAATAAAATCCAATTTAAAATCCGATAATTTAAAATAAAAGAACTATTATTTTAATTAAATTAAAATATTCATTCAGTGAAAATACACGTAAAAACGGGGTATCACACTTTGCATGTGGCGATGTTTTCAATAGATCATTACAAGAGGGGCTGAAAAATAAATTAATAAATTAGAGTTGCATTAAAGGATAGCTTGCTCCATGTTCATGTGCGTCTTGAACTTCATGACTTTTTTTTTCCTTGATGTGGATTGTTAAGAGACGTGTTTTGTAGCTACTAGCTCCGAACACCATCGAACACTTGCAAAAGAGAAAGTGAGCTTCAAATTTTGTGATAGTGATTAACTTTACTCCTTTACCTATTTTATCTTATTTATACTTACATTTTTCCAAGAGTCTCTATATTTCTTGTCTCTATAACGATCACTTTCTGCTCTAGATGGTATGGCCTCACATTAAATTCACCTGTTCTTGTCAAGGACAAGACCTTGCGACCTCTAGTGATGGCCATTTGATGTCATATTTAATGCGACTGAACCTGTTGGAGACAAGATTTCGACCAGTCTTTCCCTCATTAATGCGGTGCATCTGAGAGCTTGCCGCATCCTACTCCCTTCCTGGGTTGGCTCGGATCCCTTCCAACTTTCATTTCCTGACCCGCCAAGTCACATGCCTCCAGTTTTAGCCAAGTGGGTCGGGCCTGGCTGGATGCAAAAACTAACTTTATGGAGGCTGATGATTCTTAAGTTATATATATGTAACGCCTGTCCTTATGGTGGGTCCTTTTTATATTCCATTTTGATAAAAATCAACGGGAATTACTATTGCTTTTACAATTCTTTTCCATTCATGGCAGGATACAAAAGACTCCATGCTATAAATAAAATTCATTTTCTTTATTAAAAGATTATAGCGGAAAACATTAACTTTCATAATTTAAGTTTTTATATAAAAACATCTTGCCTAGGCCTTCGTGCTCTTCCCCCTTGGGCTGTGCCAGTCCTGACTTGTCATGCTCATCTTGTGCCTGGGAGGGCACACATAAAACTAAAATGAGTCGATGACTCGTAAGCATTACTTAATACAGTTAAAATATAATAACATAGATTTTTAGTCATGCATTCATCATTGACTCGGTTTAGAATGTGCTTCCAAGTATAGAAGTGTCAAGTTATATCAAGGATAAATCTAGGATCGTATTCCACAGGGACAATGGGTTATCAAAGCGTTTGTGGGAATTTTGTGCAAAAAGTGTATCAATTAAGAGAGATGAAAATAATTGTGAATCTGTATTTCTAAAATTATTAAGAGCCAAGAGAATTAAAGAAAATGTGTAGAAGTTGAACTAAACTTGTAAGAAGCAATAAAACAAACACTTGGGATGCAATTTTCACTCATTTCTATTTTGAAATTGGATTTACCTCTAATTGCATGTGAAGTTTTGCTTTTCCTTTTGCATGTGTTTTCAATCCTCTGCATCCGTGAGTTTCAAGTTCCAATTTGATGCATGTGCTTCTTCTTCCTCTTCTTTTCCGAACCTTTCCTGTTATAAGGGGAATAAAATTCAAATATTTATTTTCATGTGAAATAAATGCATTATAAATCTTCAAAAGCACTAAGTATGTCAGAATCATCAATTGACTCAAGTATTGTGATCTATTGCATAATTAAGTACTTAAATCATTTTTTTATTAAACAATTTATTCACTTAAGTAACTTAATCATGCAGTTTTAGCGCTTCATCACACCCCCCAACTAGCTTTTTGCTAGACTCTAGCAAATAAAGCGAATGAATTCATGCGAAGGTGAGATTTCCAACTACAATTTCAAAAGAAGTTCGAGAATCACATGCCATGAAATAGACTTGTTGAGTTCAAGAACACTGGAGATAGATTAATCTGAATTTTGTATCAACTGGGAGATTTATACACAATTTAGTTAATCAACCAAGGGAATTACATGTAACAAAGCTTGCTTTCTTTCAAGTGCATGGAAATGGGGTTAGAATTCCAAGATTGACTACCAAGAGACATTAATAGTTTCAATCACAACAATCAATCTGAGAAAACCACATGATCTTACTCTAATTCAAAACCATTGTAGTGGCGGCTTTCACGCTATTACACTTTGAAAGGCGCCTACTTTTTTGTAAGGACCCCGGTAATAGGCAGCCTTTTCCAGTACACAAATGTAATTTTTTTTTATCCCTGTCTTGTCCCTTTTCTCATGTAATTCAGATTTCTTCCTAAGCCATTAGGATATGGTTCATTAGAGTCTCAAACAATTGAAGTGTAAATCAACCAACAATGACTCAATGTAGTCTTTCTAGGCTTTCCGGGTATGTGTTGTGTGTGTTTAAGCAAAACTCTTAACATCTTTCCCTTGGTTTAACAACTAAATAAAATGGATAAGTCCCTCTTTTGACATATACTCATATTTGCACTACATTCCACATGTTCCATGACTTCAACAAATCTTCTTCTTCATCTTTTTTTTTTTTGAACCCTTCATAGTATGTAAAATTCAAGAATGAGAAATTTAATCTGTTTTCAACTCATTACTAGAACTCCCCAAGGTGGACCAAAATGTGTCTAAGGCATGCAAATAGAGAAATAAATTCTCTTCCACCCCCCAACTAGATTGTAGCATTGTCCTCAATGATGCAAGAGAAATGAAGAACAAAAGAAAACAATGAAAAGCAGAATGATAGTGAAGGGAATGAAGGGGTACCTGGTCAGACGAGAAACATATGACAAGAAAAGAACAACGAAAAATAAAAGAGAGGAAAACACACCTGCATAAACTAAAAGGTAAAACAGAGAAATGCAAGAAAGAAGTGAAATAAAATGACAAACAAGTCAAATATCAAGGCTTGCTTGGAGGGTCAGGGTCCAATAGATGGATGGTGGTATCCTCTGGTGAAAAATGGTCAAGGAAATGTTTGAGTCGCTGTCCATTAACCTTAAAAATATTACCATTGTGTGGATTGAGGATTTCAACAGCCCCATGAGGAAACACCGTCTAAACAATATAAGGACCACTCCATTTAGATCGAAGTTTACCGGCAAACACATGGAGTCTTGAGTTGTAGAGGAGAACCTTTTGATTGGAGAGAAAACTCTTTCTCAAAATGTTATTATCGTGGAAAACCTTAGTTCTCTCCTTGTAAAGTTTGGCATTATTGTAGGCATTGTGTCTCAACTCTTCTAATTCATTCAGCTCCAATTTCCTTAAAACACCAGAATTGTTAGTAGAAAAGTTAAAGTGCTTGACAGCCCAGTAAGCCTTGTGTTCTAGGTCAATAGGGAGATGGCATGCTTTACCGTAAACCAAACGATAGGGAGACATGCCTAGGACAGTTTTAAAAGCTGTCCTATAAGCCCATAAAGTGTCTGAAAGCCTCAACGACCAATCTTTCCTATTTGGGTTGACTGTTTTTTCAAGAATGGTTTTGATCTCCCAGTTTGCCAACTCAGCTTGGCCATTGGTTTGAGGATGATAAGGAGTTGAAATTTTGTGATGGACCCCGTATTTTTTCATTAACGCCGCAAATGGTTTTTTGCAAAAGTGGGAACCTCCATCACTAATTAAAACCCTTGGTATCCCAAACCGAGTGAAAATGTTGTCTTTTAAAAATTTTAACACCACCCGATGATCATTGGTCCTACATGGTATTGCCTCCACCCATTTAGAAATATAGTCCACAGTAACAAGAATGTAAAGATAACCAAAAGAAGATGGAAAAGGACCCATAAAATCAACCCCCCAACAATCAAAAATTTCTAATGCTAAAATAGGTTGTAAGGGCATCATGTTTCTACGGGTGATTCCTCCTAACTTTTGACATGGTTCACATGCCTTACAAAAATTGTAAGCATCCTTGAACATGTGGGGCCAATAATAACCACATTGCAAGATTTTAGCCACTGTTTTCTTAGCTGAAAAGTGGCCTCCACACGCACTAGCATGACAAAAATTTAGTATGTGCGGAATGTCACAATTAGGCACACACCTCCTCAAAATTTGATCAGAACAATATTTGAATAAATAGGGGTCATCATAAGAGAAAGATCTGACCTCCAATTTAAACTTTTTGATGTCTTGAGGGCTCCAATGTGGTGGGGTGTGTCCTGTCACCAAGAAATTGACAATATCAGCAAACCAAGGTAAAGAGTTAACAGCTAAAAGCTGTTCATCTGGAAAGGAATCTGAAATGGGAGTAGTAGGTTCAGAATTTTCGACGACAAGTCGAGATAAATGATCGGCAACCACATTTTCTACTCCCTTTTTATCCTTGATGCTGATATTAAATTCCTGCAACAACAAAATCCATCTAATCAGTCGAGGTTTGACATCTTTCTTTGTGAGTAAATATTTAAGAGCTGCATGGTCAGTGAATATAACAATTGGAGAGCCTAAAATGTAAGCTCTAAATTTATCCAAAGCAAAAACAACTACTAGTAACTCCTTTTCAGTGGTGGAGTAATTTTTCTGAGAGGCATCAAGTGTTTTGCTTGCATAATAAATCACAAATGGAAGCTTACCTCTCCGCTGACCAAGAACAGCACCTATGGCAAGGTCACTGGCGTCACACATGATCTCAAATGGTAATGACCAGTCAGGTGGTTGAATTATAGGTGCAGTGACAAGCATAGATTTGAGTTGCTCAAAAGCAACTTGGCATGCATCAGTCCAATTAAACACGCAATCCTTAGCTAAAAACTCACACAAAGGTCTCGATATGGAGCTAAAGTTTTTTATGAAACGCCTATAAAACCCGGCATGTCCCAAAAATGATCTAATATCTTTGACTGATTTTGGAATGGGTAACGTCGATATTAGATCAATTTTGGATTTGTCAACTTCAATGCCTCGGGCTGAGACGATGTGACCAAGGACAATACCTTGCCGCACCATAAAATGGCATTTTTCCCAATTTAAAAGCAGATTTTTCTCTTCACATCGAGCCAAAACAGCAGTGAGGTGAGTAAGGCATGCATCAAATGAATCACCATAGACTGAAAAATCATCCATAAACACCTCCAAGATATGCTCAACCATGTCACTAAAAATACTTAACATGCATTGCTGAAATGTGGCGGGTGCATTACAAAGTCCAAAGGGCATTTTCCTAAATGCAAAAGTTCCAAACGGGCAAGTAAAAGTAGTTTTTTCTTGGTCTTCAGGGGCTATTTCAATTTGATAATATCCCGAAAAACCATCAAGAAAACAATAAAACTTATGGCCCGCAACTCTTTCCAAAGTTTGGTCTAAAAATGGTAATGGAAAATGGTCCTTTCTTGTGACAGCATTTAATTTCCTAAAATCGATGCACATGCGCCATCCTGTGATGGTCCTACTTGGGATTAGTTCATCTTTTTCATTTTTCACAATTGTAACTCCAGATTTCTTAGGAACTACTTGAGTAGGACTTACCCATTGACTATCCGAGATGGGATAGATGATACCTACATCCAAGAGTTTCAAGACTTCATTTTTAACCACCTCTTTCATCGTGGGATTCAACCTCCTTTGCATCTCTCGAGTTGGTGATGAATTTTCCTCCAAGAAAATTCGATGTGTGCAAATGGTGGGGCTGATTCCTTTGATGTCGGCAATCGACCATCCAAGTGCTCCTTTATGTTGCTTAAGAACCCGTAGGAGTTGCTCCTCTTGCTCAACTGACAAAGAAGATGAGATAATACATGGAAAAGTGTTAGTTGGCCCAAGAAAAACATATTTCAGCGATTCAGGTAGTGGTTTCAAAACCGGTGATGGAGGAGCTTCATCCGATGGTTGCTGGTGTGTGGATTGAAGTGGCAGATCTTCGAATTTGAGTCGCCAAAATGAGTCCATTTTGCTACCTGCACCAGAATTCACTGCATTAGTATCCAACAATTCACTACTTTCTAAGGTTCCAGGTAAAACATGTTCCATTTGACTCTCTTGCTCTAATAAAAAAAATTCTTCAGCAAGTAAGGATTCCAAACAATTCACTTCCTGGAGTTCTTTCAAATCTTGTGGTTGCCTACAAGTGTTGAACACATTTAACTCCAACGTCATATTGCCAAAAGTCAATTTAAGGATGCCACTTCGACAATTTATCAAAGCGTTGGAAGTAGCCAAAAATGGCCTCCCTAAAATGACGGGTGCCTGAAAAACAGAGTGAGGAGTTAATTGAACATCTAATACCACAAAATCAACGGGATAATAAAATTTATCCACTTGTACCAACACATCTTCTACCACTCCCCTAGGCTTTTTAATTGAACGGTCGGCCAATTGCAAGATGATAGAAGTTGGTTTCAACTCTCCTAAACCAAGTTGCTCATAAGTGTTATAAGGAAGCAAATTGACACTAGAACCTAAGTCCAGTAGTGCTTGGCCTATTTTGGAGCTTCCTATAACACAAGCTATTGTTGGAGAACCCGGATCTTTATACTTAGGAGGAGTATTGGATTGGATAATGGCGCTGACTTGTTCCGTGAGAAATGCCTTCTTTTTCACATTAAGTCTTCTTTTAACTGTACACAAATCTTTCAAAAATTTGGCATATGTGGGGATTTGCTCAATGGCATCAAGAAGAGGAATGTTAATGCGCACTTGTCTAAAAATGTCTAAAATCTCAGCATGATGTTTATCTTTATGTAAAGGAACCAATCTTTGAGGAAAGGGTGCCGGAGGAGTTACCTTTGGTTCCAAAGAAACATCAACATCAGAATTTTTACCTTGTGCATTAGAAATGGAACTTTCACCTTTCTTGCCAGCTTCATTACCCAATGTTTCAACTTCTTTGCCACTACGAAGAGTTATTACGGCCTTGCAAGTCCTGATATTTGCTTCTGAAGAAGATGAAGACTCTATGGCAGCAATTTGGACTTGAGGATTTGGTTGGGGTTGAGACGGGAATTTTCCTTTCTCTTGCGCACTCAAGGTTGTGTTCAGCTTGGTCAAATTATTCCTTATGTCATTGATGGCTTGAGAAGTTTGGTTATTTATGGTGGTTTGACTTTGCATGAACTGCTGAAGAGTAGAAGCCATTTGTTGAAATGGGTCATCCATGGGTCTTCTAGGGGCTGGAATTAATGCATTTTGCTGGGTATGAACTGAATATTGAGGTGCACCAGCTCCCGGATGTGTTGAATTTGTGGGATGATCATTTCTCCAGCTGAAATTAGGATGATTTCTCCAACCTGTATTATAAGTGTTAGAATATGGTGCAGGAAAAGGCTTAGAAATCATGTTAACAGGATGAGAAGCATCACACAAAACTTCTTTAAAAGCTGGAATAGTAGGACATTCAGATGTTACATGGCTACTATCCTCACAAATGTTACATTTTCCTTGTTTTGGAATGCCCTGAATTTCATGCACTTTCTTCAACTCAATCGCCTCCAATTTTTTTGACAATAAGGCAAATTTAGCTTTCAAATCATCTTCCTCATTTAAAACATATTTACCTCCCCCACTTACAGTCCTCAATGGTTCAGCTCTATCATAGACACAAGAAGTGTCCCATGATTGAGCGTTTTCAGCCAAGTAATCAAAATATGCAAATGCTTCTTCCGGTTCCTTATTAAAGAATTCTCCATTACACATGGTTTCAACAAATTGTCGCATCTTAGGTATCAAAGCTTCATAAAAAAAACTAATAATGCGCCAATTTTCGTAACCATGGTGTGGACAAGCATTTAAGAGATCTTTGAATCTTTCCCAACTTTGATAAAAAGTTTCAGTTTCCTTTTGAGAAAAATTCATGATTTGTCTCTTTAAAGCATTGGTGCGATGCATTGGAAAAAATTTTTTTAGAAATTCGGCTTGCATTTCTTGCCATGTTCCAATGGATCTTGGCCTCAATGCATTCAACCATGTTTTTGCTTTGTCCTTAAGAGAAAAAGGAAACAACTTCAATCTAACAATTTCCTCAGTACAATTTCGATCCAAAAATGTGGAGCATACTTCCTCAAACTCCTTGAGGTGCAAGTAGGGATTTTCAGAATCCATCCCATGAAAATGAGGTAATAATGGTATCATTCCAGGTTTAAAATTGAAAGTATGAGCATTCAAAGGTGTAATGATGCATGATGGAGTGGTGGTCCTAATAGGATGCAAATATTCTCTGAGTGTCCTGTTGGGATTTGCCATTTCCCCATCATTGCGTCCTTCTTCTTCAGCCATGTTACTATGAGTGTCAACTGATGATTTAAGAGAAACAGATGATGCACTCGATGATGAGGTCGATGATTCAGTCCTAGCAAGTCTATGTGTGCTATCTCTAGCCCAACCAGACATGCAACTTCAGCACAAAACAAGATAACAGTAAACCAGTAAAATGAGAGGTAAAGATATCACCCAGGCTGTGAAGAGGTTCACAGCTCCATAAACATCCTCTCAGAAAGAAAAAAAAAAAACTCTGATAAACACCAGTTGTCCCCGGCAACGGCGCCAAAAACTTGACTCAACTTATAATGTTGTCTTCCAAGCGTAGAAGCTGTCAAAGTAATACAAGGGTAAGTCCCAAGATCGAATTCACAGGGACAATGGGTTATCAAAGCGTTTGTGGGAATTTTGTGCAAAAAGTGTATCAATTATGAGAGATGAAAATAATTGTGAATCTGTATTTCTAAAATTATTAAGAGCCAAGAGAATTAAAGAAAATGTGTAGAAGTTGAACTAAACTTGTAAGAAGCAATAAAACAAACACTTGGGATGCAATTTTCACTCATTTCTATTTTGAAATTGGATTTACCTCTAATTTCATCTTCTCTCAACCACGATCCCATTCCTAGAAGTCATGGTCGGTTAATAAGACAATAAGCACACTTTTCAATGTAGTCAAGGTACTCGACAGATTTTATAACAAGTGTAAAAGTGAAAGAAAGCCATCAAAATCTTGTTACAAGTTCAAGCATCAATCGTGCCTTTACGTCTACGATTGATCAAGTTCAAGAACATAGAACTTTAATCCTTCCTATAGGCAAAATGAAATACAATATATCAAGTTAATCATTCAAAATTTCATAACCTTGAAGAAAATCCAACTCAAAATAGTCATGAGTTACTCATTGAATCCCAAGCTAAAAATCTAGCCTATCATCTCTAAATTAGTAAAATGCTTTAAAATGATAAATCCTAACATTTCAAGTTACTGTATGAAAATAAATATAGAATAATAAATTAAACAAGCTGAATGAACAACTAAGAGATAAAGCTGAGAAAACAAAAGAAAGGAAAATAAAATAAAAAAGAGAACCGACCGACCCAAATAAACTAAGACTAAGAAAAATAAAAACAACAGCCGTCCAACCTACTATCTGAACAAAAAAAAGAAATAAACTAAAACTAAAATGAGAACAGAAAACTAAAGCTAAAGTTCAGAAACGAAAAACTAAGTTAAATGCTGAATTGAACGGAAAGAAAGAAGACAAGTGCTGAACGAAAGGAAGATAAAAATAAATTCATTCTGAACTGAAAAGAAAAATCAAAACTCGTAGATTCCGTCTCTAACATAAAATGCTTCAACGAAAAGAATGCACCCCTGTCCGTCTACCAGCAAAACAGAGAAGAAATAATGGCAAATAAAACAAACCAGCCGCCTCCTACCATGAGGTCTGCTCCGAAACGAAAAAAGAAAGAAAAAAAAATAAAGCTAAACCTAATCTCTGCTGCTGCTCCCGTCTCCTGATTTATATATGGTTTGTAACCTTGGCCAGCTCAACAAAACAAAAAGATAAAGAAGAAAAACAAGATGGAGCCCTGTTTTCTGGTTTGTGTGAACTGCTTTCTGCATGTGTTCCTTTTCTTTTCCGTGAGTTGCTGTTCTGCAGGTGCTGTCCATGGTTTCCAGCCAGTTTGATGCATGTGTTCGTGAGCTGCTGCCTTGCATGTGTGTGACTTTCTGCAGGTGTTGTTGAGTGGCTTTATTTTATTTTCTGCATGTGCTTTGGTTTGCCGTGGTTGCTTCATGTCATTCTACTGCATGTGCTGAGTTTGCTTTATTTTTCTGTTGTGCTTGTTGCTTTCTGCAAGTGTGCCGTGAGCTGCATGTGTATGCTGCTGCTGTGAGCCCAAGTGATGCATGTGTTGCTAAGCTGCTGTCCGAGTGCTTTTGAAGTGCTTTCATCGTGAGTTTCTGTTTGTTTTACTACATGTGCCTGTTTTCTGCATTGAGGTGTGTGGTTGCTGTGAAACCAGCTTTGTGTGATGTGATTCCAGTTTCTGCATGTTCGGGTCTTTCATGCATGTGCTGCTAAGCTGCTGAGTTGGTTTCTTTTATTTTCTGCATGTGTGTTGCCTTCATCCGTGAGTGATGCTGCATGTGCTGTCAACTTTCTGCATGTGTGAGCTTCAGCTTTCTGCATGTGTGCTTTCAGGTTTAAGCTCTACTGCATGTGTGTTGTTGCTGCCGTGAGCTGTGTTGGTTTAAGTGCAGGAGGATGACGTGTAATAATTAGGAATAAATTCCTAGATCGTCTCCTCAGGGAAAGTTACTTAAAATTAAATTCGTTGAATAGAAGAGAAAACAAAGAGATGATATGTGCAATGGATGTAAGAGTTTACTAGTCATGGACTAGATTCATATTTTTAGATTTTTGATTGTCGGATTGGAATGTAAATGACTAATAGATTAAATTCAGAAATTAATAAAACTAAATTAAGAACTAAATTTAAAAGTAATTGACAACATGCACTGAATATTGAAAAGCCCCAAAATCAAGGTTCAACACAAAGTTATGAAAATTAAGTAAACATTATCTATAAAAAAAAATAAAATACACGAAAATAGCACAAGAACATAAAATGAAAGAGAGATAATAAATAAATAAAGATGCTCTACTCCAAAGAAAATAAAAGAAAAAAGTATCCGAAAGAAAAGAAACGCTGAACTGAAAAGCAATTAAATTGCTGAACGGAACAAGAAAATGTAAACAGAGAATAAGAACAGTAAGAATGAAGAAAAATTGTCCCCAACGTAAAAATGAAACATGAACCAAATAAGAACAACAAAGTAAAAGAAATAAAATAACTCGCTGTATTTAACAAGGTCTTGGAACTCTCCTAAAAATAAACTAAAACTCTACTCTACTGCACCTTCGTCTAAACGAAAACAAGAAGAATAAAATAAGCCGCCTCTCCAAATGAGAAGAAAAGAAATAAAATTTAAGACTACCCTACTGCTATGGAAATGAAAAAAAATAAAGAAACTCCGTCTAAAACTGAAAAAGAAAGAAAGAAAAAAAAATTACTTTGCTACCTCTAGCTAAATGGAAAAATAAGTTCTAAAAAAATGACATGTTAAAACAAAAAAACTACCGAAAAAAAATGCATGGAATGAAAACAGAAAATAAACATTACTCCACATAAACTGCAGAAAAATCAAATAAAATAAAGTGCTACCGAATGAAATAAAAATGAAACTGAAGTTGAAAATGAAAACCAAAAAAAAAATGAAACTAAAGCTGAAAATGAAAACCAAAAAAAATGAAACTGAAGCTGCCTACTTCCGAAAAGTTAACGTAAAAAAAATTGAAAGAAAAAAAAACTAAACTAACTCTCCTTGTGTGCTACGGTCTGAAAAAAAAATAGGAAAGGAAAAACAAAACCAGCTCCCCTTGCTACGTAAACTGCATAAACACAAAAATAATAAATGAAAACAGAAACAAATACATCTACTCTCCTCTATGTAATAAGCAGAAAAACAATATATCTAAACTAAAAACTGCTCTGTCCGTCTACTATATAAAAAGGAAGAGTGATCTGTTCCAATGTAAAAAAAAACAGAGTAAAATAAAAACATCAGCCGAAAAAAAACTTGTTTGCATTAAGAACCCAAAAAAAACTAAAACTGCCGAGAGAAATAAAGAAAATGAACACTGAACGAAGAAGGAAAGAAAAAAAAACTAAAGCTGCTTGTCTTTAACAAGGTCTGAAACATATGAAAAACAGAAAAAAAAACAAAGCAAAACAAACATCTGCTGCAACGTTCTAGTGCCCCCTTAAAATTTGTGTGTCCTCTCTGCTTCTTATAGGGTCTGCATGTGTGATGAAAATTTTTTGTCCGTTAATTCTGCTGTCTAACTTTTCTGGTTTTTCTCCCGTGAATTCTGCTGTCCAACTTTACTGGTTTTTCTCCCGTGAAATCTGCTGTCCAACTTTATTTTCATTTTCTGCATGTGGTTGTGTCTTTTCTATTTTCTGTGTGAGTTGCCGAGTCATGTGTTGAGTTTAACTTTTCTGCATGCTTTTGGTGGATTGTGAGCTGCTTGTGTCCATTTTCTGCATTGCTGTTTCCAGGTGTGAATTGCTTCTGCATGTGCTTTCAACTTTCCAAATCGGTGAGCTGCTGTTGTGTGCTGAGTTTAACTTTTTTGCATTTTCTGGTTGTGCCGTGAGTTGCATTGGAGTTTGGTTTGCCGTGAAAGACTTTCTGCATTGTGGTGAAGGTGTGTTTCTGTGTGCTTAAGGTGCCGTGTGTTAATTTTTCTGCTTTTGTGCTTGACTTTTTCTGCATGTGTGAGTGATGCTTTCGGTGGAAATTCTTCTCTTTTCCGTGAGTGATGCTTGCATGTGCTGCTTTGCCTTGAGTTGCTTCTACTGTATGTCCAAGTTTTCTGCTGCAAGTTGCTGGTTCTTGCTGCTGTCCAAGTGAAGAGAATCCGTGTGGTGTGATCAAAGAAGCAGCATGTTGCGTGATCTAATTGGAGAGCCAATGTTTTCAGGTTGGTTTCTGCGTGATGTGTGAGCTGCTGCACATGTGAGTGAGCTGTCCAAAGTTTGCTTTCCTTTTCTTTTTCGTATATGTCCAGACCACCTCCTTCCATTTTCTTTCTCTTCTATTTTTAGCTTCTGTCCGTAGCTACTTTCCAAGGAAACAACTTGCTTCTTTTCTTTCATTCCGTAAAATTCTTTTACCAAACATCCAGCTATCTCCTCACAAGAGCTTCAGACCTCTCACAAGTCCCCCACTCACCTCCAAAAAATTCTGGTTCCTCTCCGTCCCATGCTAGAACGAAGCCTCCTCTTCTTCATGCACTGATTTTTTTATTTATTATAGACTTCCAAGTCAAGCACGCACGGCTTCTCCAATCAATCAAGCACCGAAACCATCCTTAATTTCTGCACCCAATTCCGTCTCCTTTTTACGTCCAACTAGCCCACCGAAAGCACCCCCAGACAACACGTGAAACTGCTCCTTGACTTTACGTAAAAGCTTCACCGTTTGATCTGCTGTGTGTCTAATTTCACGTGACTAAATGAGAGCCAGCCGAAGCTCCCTTTGACTTTACGTAAAAGCTTCACCGTTTGATCTGCTGTGTGTCTGATTTCACGTGACTAAATGAGAGCCAGCCGAAGCTCCCTTTCCGTTTGGTTTTATTTAAGCTAAAAATAAAGAAATAAAAATACACTCGAAATAAATTAAAAAGAAAATAGATTATTAAAAAAAAAATTATATATGTGAGGAAATATTTTTCAATTAAATCATAGTTATAAAATTAAGCATAAACATAATATTAATCAATTAAAAATCACAACTCGAATTTATGCTTATTAACTATTTTTCCATCTAAAACCAATAAATAATGTCACGAAGCAATGGAAATACATTGGTTTTAAATAGCTAAAATATGCAATATCTCAGCTCAATCAGCTTGCATGTGAAGTTTTGCTTTTCCTTTTGCATGTGTTTTCAATCCTCTGCAGCATCCGTGAGTTTCAAGTTCCAATTTGATGCATGTGCTTCTTCTTCCTCTTCTTTTCCGAACCTTTCCTGTTATAAGGGGAATAAAATTCAAATATTTATTTTCATGTGAAATAAATGCATTATAAATCTTCAAAAGCACTAAGTATGTCAGAATCATCAATTGACTCAAGTATTGTGATCTATTGCATAATTAAGTACTTAAATCATTTTTTTATTAAACAATTTATTCACTTAAGTAAATTAATCATGCAGTTTTAGCGCTTCATCAATCATTCCATACATACATATCGTACTTAGCATGCATATTTCGTTCTTTTCACTTTAAAACGTTGCGAGGTGGGGTTTTTCTTTATAAACGTGCTTTCTTCTTTAAAACAGTTCCCCACGCATCGCTGCCTTCATTTCTTAAAGAATGTTTTCATGCATTCGTTCTTTTTACATACATCCATGCATACATCCATTCATTCGTTCATCTTTCCTTACTTACGTACATTCATGCATTCCGTTCATCCATTTATACATGCATTCTTTCCTTAACATGCATCTGTTCTTTCTTTTCACTTTCATTGGCCATTTGCACACTGTTACACCCCGTGTGCTGGGGTTAGCGGTCTTCTGGACTTGATTCCGCCCGTGGCCACGGGTTTGGGAATCCATTCCGTTAGGGTGCAGCACTGGGTGCACTCCCAATACTACTTACCCGGCATTGCAATCTGCCCCTTTACAGTCCATTCATTTGGTACCATTCCTTTTCAATCCATGTGGCCGTTACGTATTTTCATACATCATCCATTCAGTCCAGTCCATTCATTCCTTTACAGTCCTTTCCTTTCCTTTACAGTCCATTCTTTCATTTCAGTCCTTACAGTTTTTACGTTTCTTATGATTCTTATGTTTCTTCAGTTCTTACGATTCATAGAGTTTTAATTAAGAAAATGGTTCTCTCTCTTTTGTTTTGTAAGAGTATTTTTAAAAGAAATCCCTTTAAGAGAAAATGGTTTTTTTTCTTTTCTTTGAAGAAAAGCTGTTCAAAAGAGAGAGTTGCTTTAGGAAAAAATCATGTTTTCTTTGTTTTCTTTTCTTTCTTTTCATTACAGTTTCAGTCCTTACGTCTCTTAACGGTTCTTACGTCTTTTAAGGCTTCATTTTGTTTCCTTTTCATGAACATACATACAATATGTACTACATATAGCATCCATTCACATGCATACACGTACATACTTTGGGTGCGTAAAGAGGGGCTGCCAAGGAAGGCCGGTACGTACTTATATTTGAAAACTTACGTTTCATTTTTGTCTTCCTTTTAGAGAAAGGCTTTCGTCTTCTTTTCTTCTTTTCTATACGTAAAAAACTCTAGAAGAGTATGAACGTAATACTTACTTGGACTTCATGCCATACTCATTCCATGCAGTCCATTCATGTGCGTGTCAGATGGCAACCTACATGTATACACAAAACCTTATGTCATCATCTATCTAATGCATAAACAACTATTCTAAAAATAGAACTATGCCTCACTTGGAACACTCTCCGTCCATTCCTGGGCTCTCATATGCCATTTACTATACTAAAACCTTCCGGGTCTTATTCCTTAAAGTGAACCTTCGTGATTCACCTTAGGTTTAAGACACTAAGATCTCCGTCTTGTTCTTCTATTTCCACAATCTGACGCATGATTCCGACCGACAGAGTCATGCGTCCCAACCTTAGACAACTTACCCCTACTACCTTCACGTTTCCTAGCCCATACTACATCCTCATTCCCATCCATTCAGGCTACATGAATTCAGCAAACTCTCGGGCTAAAATACCATGTAACCATGATCAGGACAGATTACCCATTATATACGGTAAACCTATCCGGTACACGTGTCTCACCAGAGACACTTGTATCTTACCCCCCTTTTATCACCTAAGAGCAACTTATAGATCCAACGAACAACCGCTTGTATAAACAAACTCCATGCTCCAATACCAACTTGATTAGACCCAGTTGATAGGATTCTTCTTACTTCCCGGCCCTGTACAAGTTCATCCCAACACTTGATAGGAGAGGACTGCATCTACAAATGCACCTCTATCACGTCACGCAACTCAAGACTAAGCTCGGGTCTCGTCACGATGCCCATCATGCTTCTGCTGCACGCTCTGATACTTCTCCATCACTTCCTTATACTCTCAGCCACAAGTCAGTCTCAAGGCAATACCCGTTACCTTGGACTATAGGCCACATCACTACTGCTTTGGGACACTGTTACACAGTTCCCGCCACTTGACAAGAGGACTGCATCCACAAATGCGCCTCTGTCACATTATGCAGCTCGAGACCATTTCTTGAATAACAGCACGATACCCATCATGCTTCCGCTGCACTCTCTGATACCTTTTCACTGTTTCACCCATACCTTTAGCATTATGCAGCTCAGGGCACATTCCCGAATAACAGAACGATGCCCATTATGGTTCCGCTGCACTCTCTGATACCTTTTCACTGTTTCACCCATACCTTCAGCATTATGCAGCTCAGGGCACATTCTCGAATAACAAAACGATGCCCATTCCCGAATAAAGTATCGTTAATCACTCAAAGAGGATAAAACTATTTAATTTAAATAAGAGTTTTCAACGTAAAGTTAAACCTCTTAATATTTTAAAACAACTAAAATATTTAATCTAAGTAATTATCCACAATTATAATATTTTTAGAGCTCATTTAAATATTATAATTGTTACTTTAAAAACAAGCTTATCTAATAACACTGGAAATATCTCCTATAGATATTTCCATAATACTTTAAAATATCCGTAAACTTTAAAGTATCTATCTTACTTTGAAACCCGGTGGATAACTTTCGGAACACTCCATCAAGGTACAACACTAAGGTTAAGGCTCAGCACGTAGATCGAAGCTCGGCTCGTAGATCGAAACTCGACACATGGAACGAGACTCAACATGTAGATCGAAGTCAGACACGTAGATCGAGGCTCATACGTAAAGAAGAAGAAGAAAGAAGGATCGGATATCACAATATATGTCATTAATTTGGTTGTGGTGTGGGAAGTGAGAAGCACAGAGATCAATATTGCAGATTGATGGAGTCATGATGTTTAAAAAAGGACACAAGATTACATATGATCACTTCGATCCATCATGAGTAGCTTGCTAATTAAGGCAATTTCTCATGGTGTTTCAAAGGAGTACTACATACCAGCCACTAGGAACGTTAATGAATTAATTCCTATGGAAATTAAGGGTTGCTTGAAAATATTGAAAATGAGGGTTTTCATTCATTAAGGTATCAATGAGTTTTGTACATATATATGTATGTATATATATGAGTGATTAAATGAAGTTCTCCTCCCTCTTCTTTTTCATAGAAAAGGTGGCCCCAATAAAAAAATGTAGATTTCTAATTATGTGGTTGGCATAAGAGATGTATAATATGTACATACACATGTATTGTAATACTCACCCAGGGCCAAGTCCAAACCCAGAAGAAGTCCCAGCCCATGAAGGTCAATACAGCACCGTTGGGGTAAGTTTCTTCCCAATTTCATTTTTAGTTTTTCCCTCCGCCAATTATCTCTTTTCCCCCGTCAGTTTCTCTTTCATTTTTCTCCTTACATTCAAAAGCTCCTAGTTCAGACCCGATTTCCTTCTCCTCACTCTTTATTGCATTGTCGTTGAGAGTTGGTGCTGCATTTTTTTTTCATGGGTATATTTTCCAGATTTGAGTGCCAGATTTTCATCCTCTTTGGAACGGGTGTTTGAATGAGGGTGATTTTTCTTGCATCCACCCTCCAATTTTTCTTTTGCACACTTCGACTCTTGCTCAAAAATCATTTCCACATATTTGTTCCTCCTTATTGAGTTGTCCAACCATCTTAGTTATCGTTGGATGCTCTCCACATTGGTAAGCACATTTCCACCCCTTTATCCACCTATTCTTTTTTTTAACCTGAGTGTTATAATTTCATAATTGTTTTTGTGGTAGTTTCAGTCCCCTTTCCTCACAAAAGGTGTACGACCCACTAATTCTAAAGTCTTTGTTGCTGCTGCCCTTGTACTAGGGTAGTGAGTCTGTTGAACTCAAAACTGCCCAGAACACACACAGAAAAGATAAAGACAATATTTAAGTAGTTCAGCAACTTGTCTACGTCTACTGGAGCAAAATTCTTTAAGTTTGTATAAGTTTACAAACACTCAATATAAACTCTCTTCTCTCATCTATTTTGCACACACAGAGTGTACACATTAGAGCTCTCATTTTATAAGAGAAGTTCTACAAAATATCAACCAAAATTGATGACAAATGGTGAGCTGCAGTAGCTATGTTCAATCTGCAACAATATGGGACAGTGTATAGCTTGGACAATGTAGAGCAGTTACTTTAGACAACGCATAGCAACCTTTGGACTTCTTGGTTTCACACTTAGGTGGTTTTCAACAATTACCCCCTCCACCCAAGTGTGCCAAAACTAGGCTACTTACAAACTATTGCATCATTCAAGTGACTGCACAGGCGCCAATGCACCCGAAGGTGCTTAGTAGTGTGTGATATTGATCAAGTCCAAGTAGTGCTGGAACTTGATCCCTGTGACAACTTTTGTCAACATATCTGCTGGGTTGTCTTGAGTGCCAATCTTTTAAAGTAGAATGTCCCATTCTTCTAATATCTTACGTACAAAGTGAAATCGGACATCTATGTGTTTCGTTTGACAATGATACACTCGATTCTTGGCCAAATGAATTGCACTTTTCCACCTTGCCCCCACATGGGAATACTCTAAGAGGGGGCCCGGGGGGGTGGGGGGGGGGGCAGCCCCGCACTCAATATTTATATTTTGCAAATTGTATATATATAAATATATATTACAATTTTTCAGACTTGTTTACGAGATTGTATATAGCATGGACACCCTAGGCCAACTTTATATAGAACTCCAAGGCCATACAAGAGTCTGACTTGAGCAATGTGGGACTTACTGTCAAGTCTTACACTCTTGTGACTCTTGTGAACAAGTCTAACAAATTTAAAAATTAATAACATAATTTTTATGTTATCAATTTTTAAATTATTATTATATATATAAATTTTAATTTACGATTTAATTATATAATAATTTGGGTCTAAAAAAATATTTTTTGACCCAAAAATAATTTTTAGGCCCAATGGGGCATTAGTGTCCTTGAAGTGGGCAGGAGGCACCTCACCCCGCCCCCGCCTCTAGGGGGCGGGGTGCATAAGGGGTGGAAATACCACCCCCTGCATATGCAGGGGCTAGGTTCGGGGAAGGGGTGCCCCCACCCCAGCATATGCGGGTAGCACCCCTAGCTTAAAGCCCAAATCTATTACTAGTCCCTATAACCAAATGGCTTCTTTCACAGCTTCTGTTACAACCATATATTCAGCTTCCGTGGATGATAGTGCAATTATAGACTGTAAATTTGATTGCCAACTAACTGATCCTCTAGCCATAGTAAATACATATCAAGTTGTCGATCGGTGTTTGTCAAGATCACTTGTATAGTCCAAGTCAACATATCCAGTTACTAAACTATTTTCACTGATCTTCTCAAACTTCAAACCAAGATCTACGGTTCCTAGAATATACCGTAGAATCCATTTAGTTGTATGCCAGTGTGTCTTTTCAGGTTTATGCATATATTGGCTGACTAAGCTGACGGCCTAGGAGATATCAGGTTGTGTACATACCATGGCATACATTAGGCTTCCTACAACACTTGCATAGGGATTATTTTCATGTAGTCCCACTCTTCATCATTTTTTGGAGATTGCAATGCATTGAGCTTGAAATATGGGGCCATTGGAGTGCTTACCGGCTTTGTCTTCGAGTCCCTATTGAATCGTTGTAGTACTCTCTTCAGATACTGCTTTTGAGTAAAGTGAACTGTACATTTTACCCTATCTTTATTGATCTCCATGCCCAATTTTCTTTGTGCTTCTTCTAGATCTTTCATTTCAAACTCATGACTCAGTTGAGATTTTAAATGATTTATCTTCACCTTGCTTTTACATGCAATCAACATATCATCTACATATAAAAGCAAATATACGAAAGATCGATTTGTAAATTTTTTGAAATATATAAAGTGATTGTAATGGCAACGAGTGTATTTCAAGTCCATTATAAAGTGGTCGAAACACTTGTACCATTGCCAAGGTGACTGTTTCAACCCATAGAGAGACTTCTTCAGAATTCAAACCCATTTTTCTTTTTCATCTTCTTTAAAACCTTCTGGTCGAGACAAATAAATCTCATTTTCTAAATTACCATGTAAGAAGACTGTCTTTACATCAAGTTGTGAAAACTCAAGATCATTTTGTGCAACCAAAGCTAGCAATATCTGAATGTATGAATGCTTCACAACAGGAGAGAATACTTCACTGTAGTCAATTCCCACTATTTGAGCGTAGCCCTTGGCTACCGATTTCGCTTTGTATCGTACTCCATTTTTAGCAGCATGATCATCTTTCTTATTGAAGACCCACTTACGGCCAATTGACTTCTTTCCTTGTGGAAGCGGCACAAGCTCCAAAGTGATCTAGTTTTGGAGAAGAGACTGCATCTCCTCATTTATTGCATTTATCCATTCAATTTGTTCACTGGACTGTATGGCTTCTCTGTAAGTGATTGGGATCTCAAACCATTTAGCTGGTAGTGCATATGTCACAAAGTCTGCATAACGTGTTACTACACGTGTCTCTCTTCTCGGCCTATTTGTTGCTATTGATTTAGGTTGGCTTGGAGGTACGGTGACTGGACTATCAATCTCATCTTTTCCATGGTCTTCATCTGTGTCTCCTGAATCCGTTGAGGTAGTAAACTCCACCTTCTGTGAATCACTAGGTATTTCGCCATCATGGATGCCTTCATTGGAATCTTTATGCTTATGTCACTTAAGCATCTCGAACTTGTTAAATGCTCTACTGATGATAACCTTCTCAGACTCTATGCACCAGAGTCTATATCCTTTTACACTAGTATTAAAGCCTAAGAATTTTGCTTTCTTGGCTCTAGGATCAATCTATCTTTCTTTAGTATGATAGTAAGCAGGATATCAAAAAATGTGTAAAGAGTCATAATCAGTAGCATGTGTACCTTTCCACATTTCAATGGGCGTCTTTCCACCATTGGCAGTTGAGAGTAGTCTATTGATGAGGTGGCAGGCATACGTCACAATTTTAGTCCAAAATTGTTTACTGAATCTAGCATCCAGTAACATACATCGCACTTTCTCTAGCAAAGTACGGTTCATCCATTCAGCCATACCATTATGCTGCGGTGTTCCTCTTACTGAGAAATGTCTAACAATTCCCTCTCTCTGACATACATCCATGAAGGGATCTAGAGTGTACTCCCCTCCATTATTTGATTTAAGTCACTTGATTTTTTTGCTGGTTTGAGTTTCAATCATTTTCTTCCAAACAAGGAAGATGTTTAGCACTTCATTTTTATGCTTAATCGTATACACCCACACACGCCAAGAATAATCATCTACAAAAGTTACAAACCAATGCTTTACCTCCCAAAGATGCAATTTTGGTAGGTCTCCAAATATCAGACTGTACATAGTCAAGTATTCCCTATGTTTGGTGTACAACGGTTTCGAACTTGATCCGCGTTTGCTTCTTCAATACATAGTGTTTATAGAAAGACAATTTGTCAGTCTTGGCATCTTTGAGTAAGCCTTGTTTTACCCCTGTTTGCAAAAAATTTTTTCTAGCGTGTTCCATACACATATGCCAAAGACTGGTGGTGCCAACATTAGTCTCATCTAGCTTCTCATAGCCAGTGGAAGCTATTCCATCAACAGTACTTCCTTGCAAAAAGTACAAGTTTCCTCATCTCAAACCCTTTATAATCACCTGAACTCCTATTAGCACTTTGAGAGTTTCGTCTTCTATAGTGATTCTGAATCCCTTTGAATCTAGAGATCCAAGTGAGATGAGATTCTTCTTCAAGTCCAGAACATACCAAACTTCTATCAAAGTCTGGACAGTTCCATCATGCAGCTTTAACCAATTGCTTGCTATTCCCTGAGTCTTACATGCATTGTCGTTGCCCATAAGTATTGCTCAATGATCAATCTTTGTGAAGTTAGTAAACTAGTTCTGATTGGGATACATGTGATAGGTACATTTGAAATCCATAATCCATTTATCGGAGACAAATGAATGATGAACCTGTCAAGGCAATGTTTGGTTCTTCATCTCTGTTGACGACATTGGCTGTGATGGGTTGATTCTTCTGTTGTGCCTTCAGTTTGGGACATTCCTTCTTCCAGTATCTTTTGTTGTGACAAAAAGAACAATCGCCTTTGGTGAGTTTTCTCTCGACTGATGAACCACGTGATGTGGCCTGAGTTTTCGATTGAAAACCTTTCTGCTTTGCTGGATACTTTGATCGTGACCTCTCTCTTGTTGTTAGTGCATCACTTGATGTATTTAGATGTACCTGCTTATCTTTTCTGCAGTACTCATTACTAATCAAAGAACTAGATACATCACTAAAACTGATTTTTTTCTTCCCATACAGTAGTGTGCTAATTAAATGCTTATATGTATCAAGCAAGGAATTTAATAACAGTAAAGCCTTATCTTCATCTTGGATCTCAACATCCAAATTTAATAGATCAACAAGAATTTGATTGTAACTATTGAGGTGTTCAGACATAGAAATACCTTCTCAAAATTGGAATATGAAGAGCTTCTTTTTCAAGTGCAAGCAGCTCTCAATGCTCTTCTTCATGAACATAGAAATACCTTCTCAAAATTGGAATATGAAGAGCTTCTTTTTCAAGTGCAAGCAGCTCTCAATGCTCTTCTTCATGAACTTATCTTCCAATTTTTGCTAAATTTTACTTGCTTTTGTCTCTCTCATGACAAAGTACTTCTGATCTTTGGCCAGGCACAAACGGATTGTACTACAAGCTTGGGTATTAAGTTTCTTCCAATCATTCTCCGTCATATCATCTAGTTTTTCCTCTAATGCAATATCCAACTCCTGTTGGATCAAAACATCCATCACTTTGCATTGCCACATGCCAAAGCTGCTAGTTATATCGAACTTCTTAACTTCAAACTTGGCATTCGAAACTGTGGACCTACACCCAGAGTTGTTTGCATTTCTAGAGCTTCTATCTCCCATTGAACCTTCCATATGAAATTTGAAATTTTTGAAAAATAAATTTAAAAAATCTAACCATATGGATGAGTTTGAAATGATCTAAATAGTTGGAAAGTACTATTTGCTCGTCGAAATCAGACTTCGAATGGCTTGGATGAAGCCCAAAAAGTAGATCTAGATTTGAACGGTCCATATCAATAGGTGCAACAACGTCTGGCGGGTGGAGTACCCTCGTCGAGTTAGGGCGTCTAGGGGCACGTGAAAAGCATAGAGGTCAAGCGCCAAAAGCTTCTAGGGAGAGTGGGGACGCGTGAGAGCATGTACTTCACGCATCCTAAACCTTTGGCCTCGTGTGGAGTTACATGGGAGCATGTTCTTCACTCACTTCAACCTCTAGCTGTGACTGAGGCTCGTGTGAAGTCCTCTGGTGTCCTTTTTTTTATGCTATTTGTGGCAATAGATTCGTGTTGATGCGAGGAACTAAGAGCTCTGATTTCTATGCTTTTTTTTTATGCTTGGTGTGATCAAAAGTTGATTTCGATTAACTTGATTTCTAGACAGCACGAACTAAGAGCTCTGATACCAATTGTTAAACTCAAAACTGCCCAAAACACACACAGAAAAGATAGTGATAAAGTGCTAAAACTGCAATATTAAGTTGTTAAAGTGATTAAATTATTTAACTAAAAAATAAATTGAACACTTAATTATGCAGTAAATTATAAACTGGAGTCAATTGTTAAATCATGATATTTTACCCTTAAAAAAAGTTTGTAATGAAGCTAGCACAGTCACACCATCACTCGGGACACCACACTTGCAGAAAAATAAAGAGAACCAAGCACAAGCATCACTTGGACAGCACATGAAGCATATTTCAATGGACAGCAACACAGCAAAGAAGCAGATTTCAACGGACAGCAACACACAAGGCAGCAGCATACATGACAGTCTACACATGCAGAAAGTTGAATTCACACATGCAGAAAGTTGAATACACACATGCAGAAAATGTGGACAGCAACACAGCAAAATAGCATGCAGAAAATGCAAGAAAGTGCAGAATACACACATGCAGAAAATGAAAGAAACANTAATTCCCTTGATTGATTAACTAAATTGTGTATAAATCTCTCAGTTGATACAAAATTCAGATTAATCTACCTCCAGTGTTCTTAAACTCAACAAATCTATTTCATGGCATGTGATTCTCAGATTTCTCAAAGTTGATAATTTCACTTTTGCATGAATTCATTCGCTTCATTTGCTAGAGTCTAGCAAAAAGCTAGTTGGGGGGTGTGATAAAGTGCTAAAACTGCAATATTAAGTTGTTAAAGTGATTAAATTATTTAACTAAAAAATGAATTGAACACTTAATTATGCAGTAAATTATAATCTGGAGTCAATTGTTAAATCATGATATTTTACCCTTAAAAAAAGTTTTTAATGAAGCTAGAACACTCACACCATCACTCGGGACACCACACTTGCAGAAAAATAAAGAGAACCAAGCACAAGCATCACTTGGACAGCACATGAAGCAGATTTCAATGGATAGCAACACAGCAAAGAAGCAGATTTCAACGGACAGCAACACACAAGGCAGCAGCATACATGACAGTCTACACATGCAGAAAGTTGAATTCACACATGCAGAAAGTTGAATACACACATGCAGAAAATGTGGACAGCAACACAGCAAAATAGCATGCAGAAAATGCAAGAAAGTGCAGAATACACACATGCAGAAAATGAAAGAAACACATGCAGAAAAGTTGATGCAGCACAGCACATGAATGTACTCGGACAGCATCACACGGACAACATCAATAATTCACACATGCAGAAAGTTAAGAAACAACATGCAGAAAATGAAAGCAGAAAACACATGCAGACTTTAATGCACATGCAGATCACGGCACATGCTTGCAAATTCAATGCAGAAAATGGACACAGCTCATGCACATGCAGAAAACTCACGGCTGGAAGTGCAAAAGATGCAGCAGCAAACCAGAAAGTTCAGCACACATGCAGATCACTTGGACAGCTTACATAAAGCACTCACATTCACAGCAGCAACTCGGCACATGCAGAAAGTGAAGCTCACAGCTGGAGCATATGCATCACACGGATAGAAACAAGAGGCACATGAAAAAATACTTTCAGCTCAAACCAACGGACAGCTAGAACTCCACTCACACGCACATGCAAGTCTCCCACTTGTATAACTCACGGACAACACCTATAAAACCAAGGGAAGACAGCAGACCAGAGTAGTTAGTTTCAGTTTTCTTTGTTATGGTTTTCAAGTTTATTACCTTGTTATAGTTTCAAGTTTATTACCTTGTTATAGTTTCAATTTTATTTCTTTAATTTAGTTTGTCTTATTTCTTCGAGTTGATATTATAGACTTTTTATTTTTATTTCATTCTAAAGTTTATTTATATTTTCTTAGTTTTTGATATGGTTCCACTTAGATTTATTTTTGTTACTAAAAATATCATGTGTAACTAATTACTAAAGCTTGGGTTGTGGGATGAGATTTAATTTATTTTAGATTCTAGTTTGATGCAATATTTTATTGTTTAATGTTGATTTCACTAAATTACTAGTCGGATTCAAATGGAAAATAGATTGCGGCTCTTGCTCTTGTTTTGTTGTTGACGTAAGGCACAACAAAAGCTTGAATTTATCAAGGCCTCTTTCGATTGATTATGAATATAAATTTGGCTAGTAAATTAGAGAATTTCTTGAGAAAATATTGCAAAAACGTGAGCTTAATTTTTATCTTCCGAATATCAATTCCTTGACTGGATTGTTAATCGAGAAATTACCTAGAATCCGAAATAAAAAGAATCTCAAACCCAACCCAAGTGTTTGTTTTATTGTTTCTTGCAAGTTTAATTCAATTGCTACACACTTTCTCTAAGTCTCTTAGTTTTGGTAATTTTAAAAATATAGATCCACATCAAATTTCATCCTTCATAATCGATACATCTTTTACACAAAGAAAATCTCACAAACACTTTGATAATCCCTTTGTCCCTGTGAATTCGATCTTGGGACTTACCCTTGTATTACTTTGACAGCTTCTACGCTTGGAAGACAACATTATAAGCTGAGTCAGATAGAGACAATATTTAAGTGGTTCAGCAACTTGCCTATGTCCACTGGAGCCAACACTATAAACTCTTTTCTCTCATTTGTTTTGCACACATAGAGTTTACACATCAGAGCTCTCCTTTTATAGGAGAAGTTCTACAAAATATCAACCAAAATTGATGACAAATGGTGAGCTGCAGTAGCTATGTTCAATTTGCAACAATATAGGATGGTGCAGGGCTTGGATGATGCAGAGCAGCCATTAGACTTCTTGGTTTCACACTTAGGTGGTTTTCAATAGAGTCCCTTCGATCTCTAGGTAGTTTTGATAGTATTTTAGTTGCTGGATATTTTTATAAATGAAGTTATGTGGTTGTCTGGGTTTATACTTATTTATTTTAGTGAATACTGTGATACCCTATATTTACATGTATTTCTATTGAAGGATTATCTAAAATTATTGTAATTAGTGGTTCTTTTATTTTAAATTAAACGTGTTTTTTGTTGTATTGTTTTATGATTTTTGAGTTGTACGATTTAAATAATGTGTTTTCTTGATATTAATAATTACTTCGCATTTAAAATTACTCTCTAGCTTGAATTATTTTATTGTTGGGCTTTAACTATTTTATGTTATTAATATTGAATTATAGTGTTTTTATTTGGATTTTATTTATTTTATTGTGATCTTTATTTTAAAATAGTTTATTGTTGAATTCTAATATTTTATTTTATAAAGTCACTGTGTTTAAATTATTTCATTTAATTCGTCGTTTTAAAATTCATTTTCGTTGGATCAGTTTCTTGACCCAAGATGTGAGAACTGGATCTCACTTTCTTTTTCTTTCTTTTTCTTTTTCCCTTTTTCTTTTCTTCTCTTTTTTCTTTTGTCTTTTGTCTTTTTCTCCTTTCTTTCTTTTTCTGCTTTTCTTTCCCTTTTTTCCCCCAGCCCGTGCGACTCTCTCTCCCTCTCCCTCTACCCGTTTCTTCACTCCTCCCAGAACCACTTCCGGTTGCCGCCTTGCGGTGCACCACCCCCACCATTCCCTTCCCGTCTTGCCGGTGAACATTCCCACCAAATTTCAGCCCCATCCGAGCCTTCGTTTGCCCCCACGAAGTCCACCAAGGCTCACGGTTTTCTCCACTTCCCGCCGGCGTTGTTCCACCTCCGGCCACCACTTTTTCACCACTTCATCACCGACCTAAACCACCCATTTCTAGGTCCGATCCGTCGTCGGAGCAGCCCCCTTGAGCTCAACTCCGTTTTGGGTTTTTTGGCCTTCCATCGCTGTTTTCACTGCAACCCACGGCCAACCCTTACTTCTACTAGCTTCATAAATACCTCTAAGCTATTCCCTATCAATCCCAAGCCTTGGTTCGTCCCCATTCAAAAGTGGGTATTTTTACAACCCACAGCCACAGTGTTTTTATACTGTTACGTTGCTTTTCCTCCACCTTTTGCAGCCCATAGCGTTGTAAGTATTTTTCAAACTTCACTTTAGATTTAAATATATTATTACTTTTACAATAAATTGTGACTGGTTGGTTATTCCGGACTGAGTCCAAGGAGTCGGGGGTCGGATGGATTTGAGGATGGACTTAATTATGTTTGGATGATTTGAATTGTTGGATATTTTGTGTCATATCATTTGCATTGCTTAGTGCATATATATACATGTGTTGAATATTGAAAACTGAGTTTTCACGAGTTAAATGGATTTTTGGGTACGTGTGTATCACGACCCCAAGTCGAGATGAGGCATTATCTCGGTGGAGCTCCTCTGGTCATTCGGGAGCAGATAATACTGAGTGACATCCCCTGGGTTGTTGCTAGGCGACAACCAGATCGAATGATACGATAGTGCTATCGTGTCAACTTCGTAGTTCCTCGGCTGGTGGGGACTAGGAGCCAAGGTGTGCAGATGATCCCTAGGGGAGATCATCGTGCATGCAATAATTAGAAACTAGTTTTGGATTTCGGATATGAGTCATTTTCTAGGAAAATGGCGAGGTTTTATATGTGGACTTTGTGAACCATTTTCATTTTAAAATTTATATTCGTTGGATCAGTTTGAGACCTTGAGTTGGACAAGGCTGGAACTCATTTCTTTTCCTTCATTTTTCTCTTTTCCCTTTTTGTTTTCTCATTTTTCTTTTTCTTCTTTATTTTTGTTCTTTTCCTCCCCTGCTTCTCCCCCAGCTCGCACGACCCAGCCCCTCCCTCTCCTGTTCATTTCGTTTAGCCCTCCAGTGCGCTACTGCACGCCAGCGTGAGCCACATCGCCCCTCCCTTCTTCTTCCTCTCCGACCGGTGAACACCCCCACCTATTTTCAGGCCACCTGTGCCATAGTTAAGCCCCATGCACACCACCAAGAGGTGGCCCAAAATTCTCCCTACACCACCGTCACTCCACCATTGGCCACCACATTTTTACCACTTCATCACCGACCTTCCAGCAACCCAAACCACCTTTCCCCAGCCTCGATTTGCCACTGGTGAAACTCAACCATCTCTATCTTCGATTTGGCCTTTTTAACCTCCAACTGCCCCTTACGCCGCCAACCACAGCCAACCCCCACTTCCATTAGCTTCACCAACACCTATAAGCCCTACCCTAGCTTTCCCTAGTCTTTGTTTGTCCCCATTCAAATTTGGATATTTTGTGACCCACGACCACAGTGCATTTTACATTGTGACGTTGCCTTTCCGCCACCTTTTGCAGCTCACTGATCCTTCAAAAGTTATTTTATAGCACTGTAAATATTTTCCAAACAACCTTTAAGATTTAAATATATTTTTGTATTAATAATAATTTTGATGTGGCTGGTTGTGCCAGACTGAGTCCAAGGAGTCGGGGGTCGGTTGGATTGGAGGACGGAGTTGTATATATAATTGTTTGATGTGGATTGATGTTGGAAATTATTTGTTGTTAGTTATTTTTGGTTTCTTGTCGTAAGCATTGCATAGTGCATGCATGTTCATGTTTGAAAAGGAAAATTGGGTTTTCATGTAATTGCATGCATGTTCATGTGCATATTTGAAAACTGGGTTTTCAAGCAAGAAATGATTTTGGGTATATTTGAACGATTGGATTGATTGGTTTGAGTTAGAGGTACTGTAGGGCTGGTGGTAAGCAGAGACGGTGGTAGAGTCTCGCCTGTGATTCCCGTCTACGATGCACGCGTAGGGATGGTGGTAAGCAGGGATGATGGTAGAGTCCCGCCTATGATTCCTGTCTACAAACGGAGTTGTAGGGATAGTGATAAGTAAGGACAGTGATAGAGTCTTGCTTGTGATTCCTGCTTACAGTGCATGAGTAGGGAAAGAGGTACAATCCCGCACATGATTCCCTCCTACAGTGCTCTGATGGTTGGTTATTAGGCCATTTTTTGGGAAAATAGTGAGATTTGATGTTGGGCCATGTTCTGGGAAAATTGCGGTTGTTTTAATGGATTGGATTTTTTGGGCCAAAATGGGATTTTGGCGAGCGTGGAAAATTGGTTATTTTGGGAAATAGTGATTTTCGGGTTTCATGCATATGGTATCACGTTCATGCATATTGTTGTTGAGTTAATGTATTTTTATCTTGTGGTTTGTTTGGTTTATTACTTACCTACGGTACCGTTTCTTGGTGATATAGATTTTGTTGCAGATGAGGATGCAGAGCCTAAAGATGAGGCTCCGCCGGAGAAGTGATCAGGGATCACTTTCTCGAAGGATGAGATTTGTGTCTTTCTTTGGTTATTATATTTTGGTTTAATATTGTTTTCATTGGATATCTGTATAACTTTTAAAGGCTTTTTATTTTGGAATTTGAATTTAAAAAAATTATGATACTTAGTTGACCAACCTTAATTATTCCGCTGCGTTCTTTGTTGTACACATATTGCATGTACATATGCCTAACACGTGGTGATGGGATGTGTGACCCGTGTTGTCATCATCCCGGACATCTTGATCCCCGAGTTTCTGTATGTGGGGGTTAGGGGCTTCACAAAAAAAAAAAAAAATACTTAGGCCTGGTTTGGATTGCAAGATGATCTCATCTCTTCTCATTTCATCTCAATTTTCAAACATCACAAATACAAACACTTTTCAATTTTCAAATCCTAAAATAAAAATTATATTCTAACAATATTTTATTTCCCAAAGAGTTATTCTACTCATTATCCTTACACCACACATGACTTGCTAAGGGAAAAAATAAAAATAATAAAAATAAAAATAGGTGTGTGTTGTAGGAATATTGATGAATAGAATTTTTCTAGATCAAATTAGGCAATTAGCTAGGTATCTATGCACCAAGGTTGTATATAGGCCTATTCACATGCTATTTAGCATGAGATCGATGAAAGCTCATGCCAGCTTTGAGCCTCCATTGCATGATGTTAAATAAAGGAGATGATGAGTCATGCTAGCCTACTATTCCTAGCTATGTATGCATAGCCATGCACCAACTAATTGATACTAGTTTGTCTATAGTGCATACATACGTTACAATCAAGCTATCATGTCTCAAGTACTCCATCTTGAAGAAGTGCCTGTCGGCCTTCGATCGGTCTCTAGCCTCTTAAACGACTGCCCGATGATTATAAACATATAATCATATTCTGATTGTAGAGGATATTAAACCTTGACCTCTACCACTTTAACCCCTTTTTTGGACAGAAAAATGGGGTCTCTATTCCTATGCTAATTACCTTGTATAAATTCGATGATAAAGAAATATCAATATTGTAGCAAAACCGAGACTCTCAATCTCTGTGTGATGGTGAGAAGTAATAACCAAAGTGTGTAGGGACACCCAAAACTTAAAGAGAGAAGGTCCAACTTCTCTCTAAAACATCCATAGCCCAAATTGCTCAAAGGAGGGGGAGCTTTAGCTCCTCCCTCCTCCTCCTCCCTTTTCTCCTCCTCCCTTCCTTTTCTTTTTAGGCTTTCCTTTGTTTTTCCTTGGTTTTTTTTATTTTTTCAGGTCGAGGAGGATGAAATGTAGATATGTGCGAGGGAGAGCCACACGCACGAGTTGAAGTTGGCGAGTGTATCCCATGCGCCTCTGTCCAAGGAGGTTCTCTGCTGCCACGCGTGGCTGTTTTGGGGCCAAGGTCGCCGACCATTTCAGATCTACTAATTGACATTGTCCAAGGACGGTGCATGTTCTACACGCGCTTCTACAATCTCCTGCTCAGTGTTTTGCATTTTTGTTTATGATGTGTTTATGTTTATGTTGTCTTTACATTTCAATCGGTCTATTTTACGTTTCTATGCTTCTGTTTTTGTGTAGTTTGGTTTTTGCTAGTTGGGTTGGATAATAATAAAAAGGAATATGCTATTTCCTTTTTTCATCCCACTCCTCATTTTGAGGGATTGGGTGTTTTGTCCCTCTCCTATTTTGGAGGATGGGGTGATTTGTCCCTCTCCTCCTGTGGAGGGTGGGGGTCAATTATCTCTATTTTTACAATGTTATACTCTCAGACAAATCGAGATTGAAATCCCCATAGGTTTTGTCATTTGAGAGGGTATAAAAGTTAAGACAATGTTTGTCACATATGGTATTATTTTTTCTGCCCTTTCGTGCTCCGCTAGGGTTTTGCTTCCTGATTCACGTAAGGCTACATGGTAGCTGCTGAAAATGCAGGTCGACGTTTGTTCATGGATCTCATATCGGCGGTGCCCCAGCCACTTCCTGTGTGGTTTGTGTCTCACCGAATACCAAAGAGTAAGGATGGTGAATTATTTTTTCAGTTCTCAAAGGAGGAAATATCCCGTTTGGCATAACCCTTTAGGTTCTCTATCGTTCTGAAATTTCTTCTGCAACATTCCTCTTTGGATGCTATTCAGGCTTTCATTCGTAATCGCTGTTTGGATGCTATTCAGGCTTTCATTCGTAATCGCTGGAGTCTTGATGGCACTCTGGTTGTTTTTACTATGAGGCGTCCTTGGAATGTTTTTATACGCATGTCTTCAGAGGAAGATTTCATGAAGGCTCTGTCACGTGAAGCTTGCGATATTGATGGGATTCCATACCGTGTTTTCCACTGGACACCAGAATTTAAGGAAGATGAAGAACCATCGATTGTTCCGGTCCAGATTGTCTTGTCAGGTTTGGCTCCAAATTCTTACCATAAATCCTTTCTAAAAATTTTCACAGCCCCAATAGGTAGATTCATCAGGCTTGATAACCCCACTTGGTGTGTGACTCGCATTGATGGTGCTCGTATCTGTGTGGAGATGGATGCTACCAAGGTGCCTCTCTCTCATTTCTGGATTAGGACCATAGGGATGGTGTCTAGCCGTAAGCAAGAAATCATATACCAAACTCTGCTCACATTCTATTCTACATACAAAATACAAGGGTATAATGTGCGGACCTGTCATGTTGGAAAAAGCCGTCTGAAAACAAAGTATGGTTCGGTAATAAGTGCCTGTTATTGAAGAACCGAAAGATACATCTCTCCCTTATGTTATTGCAGAGAATTAAGCTATTGTAGAGAATATGGCACCTATAGAAAATCTAGTAATAGGGGAATCGTCATCACCCATGTTGATTGAAGAGTTAGACGCGGGTAAGGAACATGGTGAGCCTCTGATTACTGAGTGTTCTGTAGAGAAGAGGAAGACTAAGGTTCCTCCAAAGACGGATGATGTGATACAGGGTACTTCTCCCTTGTTTAGGAGGGTTGGGGTGGATATAGACAGGTTGGGAGTTGCGGATGTTCTTATTAACGGTAAACACATAGAGCAGAGGGATGATGATCAATCTCAGGAGGATGCTTTCTTCTTGGAAGAGGAGTCGATGTCAGATCCAGAACCTGAATTACATGCAGAAATTTTTCCACAGGACAAGGAATACCATACTGAAACAGAGGGTGACGCCGTGAGGAGGAAAGATAGTAAAAGACATTTTGAGAAAGTTAGAAGTTCCACTCGGGTTCTCACTCGAGCCACAAAATTTTCTCTATGATAGGTCCCATATTTGTTTAGAATATCAGGGGGATCGGTACTTCCAAGGGTAGTTTAAAGTATTTGCTAGTTAAGTTCAAGCCAAAGATGGTTGTGTTGATGGAACCATTTCAGAATTTTGATAAAGCTCAAAGGTATATGCGGGTTCTTCATTTTGATAATATAATTTCAAATGAGGAAGTTGGTGCAAAAATCTAGGTTTTTTGGATGAATGATATGGACGTGCAGGTAGTCCATATGGGTTCCCAGTTTCTATTCTTACGTATAGCAGAGGGACCTTCTCATTTTCTGGGTAACTTTACCTACGCTAAGTGTAGTATGGTTGATAGGCAGATTTTAAGGGAGTAGTTGAGTTCGAGTAGTATAGGTGCAGAGCCTTGCTTATTTGCTGGAGATTTCAATATTATTCACTCTAAATTGGAAAAGAGGTGTGGTAGACCAAGGCCACGTGTTGCTATGGATGAGTTCAGCTGTTGGATTCACCAAGATGGGTTACTTGATATGAAATCTCAGGGAATAAAGTTCTCTTGGTGCAATGGTTAGGGTGGCTTATCCAAAAGTTGGGCTAAATTGGACCGAGTGCTCCTTGATGCTAATTTACTTTTTGCTTTTCCCAATGCGACTTGTTCGTATTTGGTGAAGACAACTTCAGATCACTATCCTACGTTCATAGAGCTCCTTAAGGATCCTTATTCCTATGGCCCCTCTTTGTTTTAGTTTCAGCAAAGTGGGTTGATCACCCTGATTTTATGGATTTTGTTCAACATGTTTGGTCTAAACCAGCAGTTGGTACAGGGCTAGTAAAACTTGCTAATAAACTTAAGAAGCTTAAGGTGGCTCTTCGTGAATGGAACAAGTGAGTATTTGGGCGGACCAATGATCAGATTGCTGTTCTTGAAGAGAAAGTCAAGGGTCTTGAATGTCGTCTGCAAAGAGAATGGGATGAAGATGCTGATTGGGAGCTTGTGTTGTCCTCTGTTGAGTTGTCTTCTTGGAGGTGTAGGGAAGATACCAGGTTGGCTCAACTGGCTAAAATCAAGTGGAAGATGGAAGGCGATCGTAACACTAAATTCTTCCATGTCTGTTTAGCTAATAAAAAGTGTAAAAGAATTCAAGAGATGAGAACCCCGGACGGGATTGAGTTTAATTCACCAGAAGCCATTCATCAAGGTGTCGTAAATTATTTTTCTGGTTTTCTTCAAAATACTAATCAGTCACGAGAACTTCCAGATTTATCTTATTTAATCTCGCCAGTTATTGAAGAAGAGGATTGTGTCCGTCTCTGTTGCACTCCTTCCTTGGATGAAGTTAATGAGGCTGTTTCTTTTATTCCTATAAACTGTTCTCTGGGGCCAGATGGTTTTGGTGTGAGTTTCTTTAAGAGTTGCTGAAAGGCGGTCTTGGCTGCTATCTCAGAATTTTTCTCACTAAAAATCTTCCGAGGTTTTATTCGACTTCATTCATTGTGCTCATTTCAAAGATGGATATGCTTTCGGGATTTGATAAATTTAGGCTGATAAGTCTTTGTTCTGTTTTCTATAAAATTTGTTCCAAAATTATTGTTAATCGTCTGAAAAATCTTCTTCCCAAACTGATATCCCTTGAGCTAGGTGCCTTTATTCCTAGGCAGAGCATATTTGAAAATATCATTCTTACTTAGGAAATGGTTCATTCCCTTAGTAAGGCATCCCATGGCGGCAATATCATGCATAAAGTTGATATGGCCAAAGCGTATGATCGAGTGGATTGGAATTTTTTGTTGGAGGTCCTTCGTTGTTTTGGCTTTTCTCCCCCTTTTTGTGAATTAATTCATGCTTACATTTCGAATATTTGGTATTCTATGATGCTTAATGGTACGCCGAAAGGTTTTTTTTCAAAGTTGTCGTGGGTTACGGCAGGGGGATCCCCTCTCTCCTTATCTTTTTATTATTCTTCAAGAGGTATTTTCTAGACTATTGCAGCATAGTGTGGTGAAGAACAAGATTGGGCAATTTTCCCAAGCTCGAGGTACTCCTCAGATTTCTCATCTTATGTACGCCAATGACATTGTGATTTTTCTGAATGGTAGTAAGAAGTCTGTTAGGGAACTTTTACTGGTGTTCAATAAGTATGAATCTTGGTCAGGTCAGATGATCAATAAAGACAAAACTTCCATGTTTTTTTCTCAAAAAATCTCTTGGGTCCTAAAGAGAGCTCTCAAAAGGCTGACAGGGGTCTCGGAAGGTTCTTTCCCCTTTAAATATCTAGGGCTTCCGATTGTTTTGGGGCGTCTCAAGCATGTGCATTTGGAGGAGATGGTGAATAAAGTCTGTAATAAAATAAGTGGCTGGAAAATGAAGATCCTCTCCTTGGGTGGACATCTGATTCTTCTATAGCATGTGCTTTCTAGCATGGCTTTACATTTGTTTGCTGTTTTGCAGGTTCCCCAATCTATTATCAAAGCTTTAAACCAAATGATGAGCACATTTTTTTGGGGTGAGGTGAATGGTAAAGGAAAAAAAAAAGTGAGTGGCATGGGACAATATTTATAAGCCAATTGAGGAAGGCGGCGTGGGCTTATGCAACCTGGATGATATGCAAAAAGCCTTGCACATGCGGTTTACATGGAACTTAATTCAAGGTAAATCCTTATGGGCTAGATTCTTTAAGGAAAAATATGTGGGTTTTTCCCCTTGGTCTCTGTTGACATGAAAAAAGGTACTAGGTTTTGGAAAATGATCATTAAAAGTATTCTTGGTGTCCTTAATAATTCAAAGTGGCTTGTTAGAGATGAGAACATTTTCTTATGGTATGATAAATGGAGGGATAGGGGTCCGTTAATTGATGATTTCCAACTTGTGGGAAACCCGCTGCTTAAATTTAAGAATTGTAAGCTGTAAAATAGTTGGGATGTTTAGCTGTTGACTACTTTAGTGGGCTAGGATAATTTGGATGACATTATTGAGGCTTTGGTCGGTTGTAAGGGGGGTCTGATTCATTGATTTGGTCGAAGCATGAGAGTGGTAGTTTCACTACTAAATTAGCCTGGGATTGTATTCGCATACGAGGTTCAAGCATGGAATGGCATTGGCATGAGCTGTTTGAAGGGGATTTTGCTGCTAAGGTATGGCATTATTGTGGCGCTACCTTTGGTCTTCCTCTTGCTCAAACTTGGACGGAGACGGTGACGGCCTGGTTTCAACATGCATCTTCCTCTTGTCAAGTGGGGCTCATGGTAGGGTTTCTTCCTTCTATTATTACAAGGCATCTCTGGCGCAGAAGACGTGCTGCCCGTATGGAGGGTTGTCTTGAGTCTTTTGGTTCCGGTTTGGCATGCTATTAAGCTTTGAATGGTTTCTGTGTGTCAAGACATGAATAAGGTTACAAAATGTTCCATGCATGATTTGGAGATTTTGCAGGCTTTGTATGTGACGCCCCCAACTCCCACGTACAGACACGTGGAAATTGAGATGTCGGGATGATGACAACATAGGTCACGCATCCCATCACAAAGTGCCAAGTGTGTGTACATGCAACATGTGTCCAATAAAACCACGCATCGAATAATAAAGTCTTACAACTAAGTACCAGATTTTTGTATAAATACAAACTCGCTTAAATCACACATAATAAAATATTACAAGTTTCAACATTGTTTCAAATCCAAATTACATAACTTAAAAACAAGTAAAGATAATTTCCAACGTAAAACTACTCCAAGTCAATACTCTGGCAGAACCATGTCCTCGGGCTCAGCCTCTTCCTCCTCAACCTCTGCATCAAAATCTACGATATCAAAAATGGTGTCGCAGGTAAGTAATAATCCAAACACCACAAGATAAAAATATATTACACTAACAATATGCAAGAAAAGATGCAAATGCACATGTCCCAAAATCCACATTTCGCACCCACGCCAAAAGTCTCATTTGGCTCAAAATATTTCCTTTAACTTTTCCTCGCCATTTTCCCAGAAAATGGCCTAAAATCAAGTCTCAAAACAATTTTCACTATTTCCTTAACCGAATCCTCCATGACCTCCCATAGGGGTCATTCCCACACCTTGGCTCCCTTCGTCACACCATGGGTAACGACCATGCGTGTGACTTCGTCACTAGCGATGCCCAATTCTGTGCCCAGCGTGTACGTAGTCAAGCATCCTCTAGCCCCCGCCAGCAGAGGGGCCATAGAGTTGGTACGAGAGTTGACTCAGCTTATAATGTTGTCTTCCAAGCGTAGAAGCTGTCAAAGTAATACAAGGGTAAGTCCCAAGATCGAATTCACAGGGACAAAGGGATTATCAAAGCGTTTGTGAGATTTTCTTTGTGTAAAAGATGTATCGATTATGAAGGATGAAAATTGATGTGGATCTATATTTTTAAAATTACCAAAACTAAGAGACTTAGAGAAAGTGTGTAGCAAATGAATTAAACTTGCAAGAAACAATAAACAAACACTTGGGTTGGGTTTGAGATTCTTTCTATTTCGGATTCTAGATAATTTCTCGATTAACAATCCAGTCAAGGAATTGATATTCGGAAGATAAAATTAAGCTCAAATTTTTGCAATATTTTCTCAAGAAATTCTCTAATTTACTAGCCAAATTTATATTCATAATCAATCGAAAGAGGCCTTGATAAATTCAAGCTTTTGTTGTGCCTTACGTCAACAACAAAACAAGAGCAAGAGCCGCAATCTATTTTCCTTTTGAATCCGACTAGTAATTTAGTGAAGTCAACATTACACAACAAAATATTGCATCACACTAGAATCTAAAATAAATTAAATCTCATTCCACAACCCAAGCTATAGAAATTAGTTACACATGATATTTTTAGTAGCAAAAATAAATCTAAGTAGAACCATATCAAAAACTATAACAAGGTAATAAAATTGAAACTATAACAAGGAAATAAAATTGAAACTAAAACAAGGAAATAAAATTGAAACCATAACAAAGTAATAAAAACTGAAACTAACTAGGTAATAAACTTGAAACTAACAAGGTAATAAACTTGAAACTAACAAGGAAATAAACTTGAAACTAACAAGGAAATAAACTTGAAACTAACAAGGAAATAAACTTCAAACTAACAAGGAAATAAACTTCAAACTAACAAGGAAATAAACTTGAAACTAACAAGGAAATAAACTTGAAACTAACAAGGAAATAAACTTGAAACTAACAGGAAATAAACTTGAAACTAACAAGGAAATAAACTTCAAACTAACTCCTCTACTCCTGCTGCCCCCCCGTTGGTTTTATAGGGTTCTCAACCTTATAGCCAACTCAATAAATAACAAAACAAACATAAAAATTCTGGAGTCCGAGTGATGCATTTCTTGCATTTCTGCATGTTCTGTTTCTGCATGTGCATATGTTTGGTTGCTGTCCATGTGCATGTTCTGTTTCTATCCGTGTGATGCATGTGTGCTGCATGTGTGAGTGACTTTTGCTGTCTCCAGGTTTCTGCTTCAAGTGCTGCATGTGCCGTGAGTGGCATTTATTTTCTGCATGTGTTTTTTTAACTTTCTGCATGTGAAGTGGTTGCTGCTGAGTTGTTTCTGCTGCTGCTTTTCTTCTTTTGCTTTTCTGCATGCTGTTTTGCTGTGTGCTGTCCGTTGGTTTGAGCTACATTGCTTCAAGTGTTTTCTTTTTCTGCATGTGGTTTTCTTCTTTCATTTTCTGCATGTTGTTTCTTAACTTTCTGCATGTGTGCTGTCATTGCATGTGCATGTGAGTGGCTTATGTGAGCTGTCCGTGGGTTTCATTCATGTGCTGTGCTGCATCAACTTTTCTGCAAGTGTGCCAAGTTGGTGTGCTACCCGAGTGGTTCTTGAGCTGGTTTGATCTTTTATTTTTTTCTGCATTGAAGTGTTGCCCGTGAGTTGTTTTCTGCTGCTGTCCAAGTTCCAGCCGTGAGTCCCATCTTGTGTTCCCTTCATTTATTTCTTTCACTTGCTTTTATCTTCATTGAATTTTTCAGCTATGTAGGCAATGGCTTCACTCCTAGACATTGACCAAGATTCAACTATAAGTTTTACGTAAGCATTAGTCGGCCCCACATAAAAATGCATGCATCTAAGTTTAATTAGGGGTAATATATTGTTTCGTATGTCAAAGAAAATTAATTCACATTATCTAACTAATACTCTTATTTTAACTCATAAAACACTTTTACTCAAGATATTTAAGAGTATTAATGTCACATAATTGACCATTTATCAAGAGCGTTACCATCCCCCCCGCTCCCGTTGTCACCAAGTGACAACCTAGGGGACGTCACTCAGTATATTACGCTCCCAAGTGACCAGAGGAGCTCCACCGAGATAATGCCCCATCTCGGCTTGGGGTCGTGATATACACGCACCAAAAAATCCATTTACGCATGAAAACCCAGTTCTTATAATTCAACACATGTACATGTATGCCATTATGCGAAAAAAACCAATTTTTCCTTTTTAAACATGAACATGCATGCTCCATGCAATGCACACCTCAAGACACAATTTATCCAACAAATCTCAACATCAACAACAAACAAATAACTCCAACCTCAAATCCATCCGACACTCGATTCCTCGAACTCAGTCCGGAATAACTAACCAGTTACAAATTTATTGTAAAAGCACTAATATATTTAAATCTAAAATGAAGTTTGGAAAATACTTATAGTGCTATATAATAATTTCTGAATGATCAACGAGCTGAAAAAGGCAAAGAAAAAGCAACGTAACAGTGTAAAAACACTGTGGTCGTGGGTTGTAAAATACCCACTTTTGAATGGGGACAAACCAAGGCTTGGGATTGATAGGGAATGGCTTAGAGGTGTTTATGAAGCTGGTAGAAGTGAGGATTGGCCGTGGGTGGCGGCGAAAACGGCGGTGGAAGGCCAAAAATCTCAAAATGGAAAGTGAGGTCATAGGGGCTGCTCTGGCGACGGATCAGAGCTGAAAATGGGTGGTTTAGGTCGGCAAAAGGTCGGTGATGAAGGTGTGAAGAGATAGTGACCAGAGGAGGAATGACGGCGACGCTGGAGAGAAAAGACGTCGCAGCTTGGAGGAGCTTGTGGTGGTTAACTGTGACTCGGATGGAAGTGTAATTTGGTGGGGATGATCGCCGGCCGGAGGGGGAAAAAACTAGATGGGCGGTGTAGGTCACGACGCCGGCAAACGGCAGTTCTAGGTGGATGAAGAAAATGACAGTAAAGAGGAAGGAAGAGCTTTGCGCGCGGAAGGAGAGGAAACCAGAGGAAAAAAGGAAAGAAAAGGAGACAAGAAAGAGAAAGGAAAAAGAGAAAGAGAAAAAGAAAAGATGAGAAAAAGAAATGAGGTACAGTTCTCACCTCAGGAGTCTAAAACTAATCCATCGAAAACAACTTTAAAAGCTATAAAACGAATAAAATAAACTAAACACAACCTCTAGGTAAAATATAATAAATAACTAGTAAAAACTAACAACAAAATTTTAAATAAAACAAAAAAAACAAAAATAAATTAAACAGCAATTTAAACTCAAAACATAAATTAATATTAGGAAAACTCTAAAAAATAAATTTCACAACTAAATAAATCTAATTTAAATTCGATAATTTAAATAAAAGAACCAATATTTTAATTAAATTAAAATACTCATTCAATAAAAACACACGTAAAAACGAGGTATCACATCCTCCCCCCTTAAAATAAATTTCGTCGAAATTTACAAGATCAAACGCTAACGTTAAAGAAAGCCACAAGATTCCACTGAGACCAAGTTTAAGAAACATATCGTCATTTACTCAAACAAATATGGATACTGCTCTCTCATATCTGCTTCTCTCTCCCAATAGAAATCTTGAGCCAACGGATCTCCCCATGCCACCTTTACTAGAGGTATCATCTAGGATCTCAACTTTTGCTCTTTCCAATCCATAATTTGCTTCGGGAGAACCTCATAGGTAAGATCTGGTTGTAGCTGAACTCGCTCTGGGTCGAGAAAGCACGGCTCTTGTTGTCCAAAACTCTTTTTCAAGGATGATACATGGAAGACATCGTGAATTTCTCCAAAATATTCTGGTAATGCAATTCTATAAGTGACAGGCCCTACCTTCCCCAAAATCTGAAAGCGGCCAACATACCTCGGATCTAGTTCCCTCTTTTTACCAAAACGCTTAACTCCTTTCATCGGAGAGATTTTGAGATAAACCCAATCACCTTCCTCAAAAGATAATTCTCTCATTCTTGTATCTGCATAACTTTTCTGACGATTCTGAGTTGCCGCCGTTTTATCTCTTATAATCCGAAATTGACTTTGCATTTCTTGAATTATTTCGGGCCCAATTATCTTATTATCCCCAACTTCATCCTAACACAACGTCGATCTACACTTCCTTCCATAAAGAGCTTCATAAGGAGCCATTTGGATCGATACATGGAAGCTATTATTATAAGCAAATTCTATAAGTGGCAAATGATTTTCTCAACTTCCTTGAAATTCCATAACACATGCTTGCAACGTATCCTCAAGGGTCTGACTAGTGCGCACTGATTGACCGTCCATCTGAGGGGGATATGCAATACTAAACTTTAATTTAGTACCCAGAGCTGCCTGTAAACTCTTCCAAAAACGGGATGTGAACCTTGGGTCCCGATCCGATACAATACTCTTGGGTATCCCGTGCAACCGAACTATCCCTTTTACATACAAGCGAGTCAACTTTCCCAAGGAATGAGTATTATTAACAGGCAAGAAATAAGCACTCTTGGTCAACCGGTCAACAATCACCCAAACTGAGTTCTTTCCACTAGGAGTCCTTCGGTAAGCCCACTACAAAATCCATAGTAATGTCATCCCATTTCCACTCAGGAATAGGAAGGGGTTGAAGTATACCAGCGGGTCTTTGATGTTCGGCTTTGACTTGACGGCATTTGTCACATCTCTCAATATACAAGGCAATATCCCTCTTCATCCATTCCCACCAATAATTTTTCTTCAAATCTCGATACATCTTCATGCTGCCAGGATGAACTGAATAGGGGGCTGATAAAAGGTTAGAATTGCATAATAAAGTTGTTTAAATGGGTGATTTATTTTATCAAATAAAGATTGAACACTTAATTATGCATCAAATTCTAATATTGAATGCAAATTAATTGATGTCAATATTTTATATACATAAAGTTCTATATTTGCCTTTGAAAGAAATATATTTTTTATGTACTGCAGGGCATTTATGAAAATACTAAAAGAGAATGGAACTCACGGCTGGAACTCAAGGGAGCAAGCAGAAAATCAGCACATGCAGAAAGATAGAAAGGCCACCCACTCCCAAGTTAGGCCACCCACTCCCAAGTTAGGCCACCCACTCCACCATTCTTCAAAGTTAGGCCACCCACTCCCAAGTTAGGCCACCCACTCCACCATTCTTCAAAGTTAGGCCACCCACTTCAAAGTTAGGCCACCCACTCCCAAGTTAGGCCACCCACTCTTGAGAAATGGTAGGATGCTCTCTCCTATAAATAGGAGAGAGCTCAGAAGAGAAAGGGCATCAAGGCAGTGGAGACGAAGGAGAGAAGACAGAACTTTAAAACTTAGCTTTCATTTTTCAGTTTCATTCTCATTTCATTCGGCAGTTGTTGTTCATTTTAATTCATTTTTCAGTTTCATGCTTCTGTTTTAGTTTTCATTCAGCATCAGTTTATTTTACAGCTTTAATTTGAAACTTAAGGAAGCAAGTTTTCTTTCCATGTTAAAGCAAGCTTTCTTTGTATTCATCTAGGAAATAATTTCTTTTAGTGTTTATTTTATTTAGAGCTCAAATTCAATTTGAGTGTGTAATTTATTTGAAATTTTAATTTAATTGAGAGTTCAATTTCTTTTAGGATGCATTTTATTTAGAGCGTTTATTTTATTTGAGAAATCATTTTATCTGGAAGTTCAGATTTTTGGATTGGAGAACGCAGTCTCCATTTCCAAACATCAAGTTTATTCCTTACAATTCCTGTTTTTATTTAATTTCAGTTTAATGTCTTATATTTTCCGTGCACATTTAATTTCTGTCTATTTAAATTACTGTCATTTATTTATTTTTGCACCTTTAATTTCTGTTTATTTAAATTACTATCATTTATTTTTCTCGCACTTGTAATTCCTCTATTTAGGTTAATGTCATTTATTTTCTTGCATCTTTAATTCCTATTATTTAAATTAATGTCATTTATTTTTCTTGTTCTTTTAAATTTCAGTCTATTAATTTCAGCAATTTTAATTTAGTTTCATGCATTTTCATTCCTTACTTTTCATCGCTGCATTCAAATCCGACAAACAAATCTAAAAACATGAATCTAGTCCATGACTAGTAAAATTTCCATCCATTGCACATACCATATTTTTTTTTTCTTTGTGAAGTTTTTCACAATTTTTCAACGAGTTTAAATTTTGAGTAAATTTTCCCTGAGGAGACGATCTAGGAATTTATTCCTTATTATTACACGACATCCTCCTACACTTGGGATAGCATTAATGCTACTCATTTTTGAGTGAGTCAGGGGCCGCATGAGCTTCTGCCATAATTCACTCCTTGAATTCTGAATCTTTGGGGATTACTCTACGATCTCGGAACCAAAGAATTCCATCCTTATACATACTGTAATGCAATGGCCCTCTAGATTTTTTAACTCTTTTTCTAATATCTAAGAGCTTCGGGTCCTTCCTTTGAAGAGTCTTCAATTCCTCAAAATCAACTACTCGAATATCAAGAACTAAAGATGACACTTCCTCCTGTTGCGAACTTCCGATAAGAAGCCTTCTCATCTCGTAAAGTAGTGAATCCAATCCTGACGATTCAGCTCCATCTTTCAAGTGCAACTTCCGACTCAAAACATCTGCAACTATATTTGCTTTTCCTGGATGATACTTGATCTCGCACAGATAATCATTGATTAACTCTAACCATCGCCTCTGCCTCATGTTGAGATTCTTCTTAGAAAATAAGTGCTGCAAAGTCTTATGATCGGTGTAGATTTCACAAACTTCTCCATACAAATAGTGCCGCCAGATCTTAAGAGCAAACACTATCGCTGCCAATTCTAAATCATACGTAGGATAATTCTTCTCATGATCTTTCAGCTGACGAGATGCATAAGTAACAACTCGTCCCTCCTGCATAAGAACACATCCCAATCCAAACTTAGACGCATCGCTGACAACTACAAATGGCTTGTGCGGTTCTGGAAGTGCCAACACCGGTGCAGTTGTCAGTCTCTTCTTCAATTCTTGGAAACTTCTCTCGCACTTGTCTGACCAAATAAACTCTGTATTCTTTCTACTCAAAGTAGTGAGAGGTCCGGATAATCGAGAAAATCCCCCCACTAATCTTTGATAATATCCGGCAAGTCCTAAGAAACTTCGAATCTCACGCACGATCGAAGGACGTTGCCATGACAAAATAGCTTCTACCTTGCTAGGATCAATAGCCACACCATCTCGGGAAATTACATGTACAAGAAATTTGACTTCTTCCAATCAAAATTCACATTTGCTAAGCTTCGCATACAACTGATGTTCTCGTAACTTCTCAAGTACTAAACAAAGATGATAAGTATGCTCTTCAAAATCTCGAGAATAAATTAAAATATCATTGATGAAAACCACCACAAAAAAAATCCAAATAAGGTCGAAATGCCCAATTCATCAAATCCATAAAAGCTGCAGGGGCATTAGCTAACCCAAAAGGCATCACCTTAAACTCATAATGCCCATATCTCGATCTAAAGGCAGTCTTGGGTATATCCTTATCTCTTATCCGCAACTGGTAGTATCCTGATCTCAAATCAATCTTCGAGAAGATAGCTGCTCCTTGAAGCTGATCAAACAAATCGTCGATCCGTGGGAGAGGGTACTTATTCTTGATGGTCACCTTATTGAGTTCTCGATAATCAATGCACATTCTGAGAGTACCATCTTTCTTCTTAACAAATAACACTAGTGCACCTCATGGCGAAGTACTTGGCTGAATAAACCCCTTATCTACCAATTCTTGCAACTGAACCTTCAACTCTTTTAATTCAACCGGTGCCATACGGTAAGGAGCCTTATGCACAAGAGCTGCTCCAGGTTCCAAATCAATAGTGAACTCCAACTCACGAACAGGAGGTAACCCAGGAAATCATCCACAAACACATCACGAAATTCTTCCACAATTGGAATATTTACTAGAGACTTTTTCTCAGATGGCGTAGACACCATTTGAACCAAAAAGGCATCCGCTCCACAAGCAATATCTCTTTTCGCTTGAATTGCCGATATAACTATCGGCCTTTCCTTTAGTTTACTTCACACAAATTCCAAATAATCACCATCCGGGAGTTGAAAGCTAATTATTCGACTTCTACAATTAATACTTGTAGAATATCGATATAGCCAATACATTCCAAGGATAATATCAAATCCCAACAACTTGAACACCACCAAATCTGCATAAGTGTCCTTCCACTAAAATTCAAAGGACAGCCCAATGCAACTTTTGAACACCACACCACTTCACCGTTTGGGAGAGTCACTATTAATGATTTTGGCAAGGGTACCGTAACCAGATTGCATATTCGTGCGAAAGTAGAAGACACAAACGACTGAGATGTACCCGAATCAAACAAAGTACAAGCATAAAAATCATACAAATGGACTCTTCCTGAACCAATCACATTTACCAATGAAATCCAAAAATAAAGAAGAAATCAAATCACACCAAATATCAAATCGAAAATTAAATTAGATCCATACCTGTAATCACTCCAGCATCGTGGGTCGTTGGTGCCTCGTCATCAACCTCTCCGATAGTAATAGCATATATCCGAGCCTGCACCACTTGCCTCTGATTAGTTCTTCCGCCACGTCGACCTCCACGGCTTCCTTGAACTCTATTAGGGCACTCGCGAGCAAAATGCCCATCTTGGCCACAGCAGTAACACTGGGTTCCACCACTTTGCCGACACTCCCCCTCATGGGCTCTATTGCACCTACCACAAACGGGCACTCGGCCTCCCATACGCACTCCTGAGGCTGCTTGTAGTCGAGTCCCGGTCCGCTGAACAACTTATGAGGTGAACCAGAACTATTTCCTTTGCCAGCAAAACTTCGCCTCTTTTGACTTGAAGGGGAGCCCACGCTCAAACTAATCTCACGCTCTGCAAGAGTGGCCGAATCAACTTATTCCTGAAAAGTGGTAATCCGGTGGCAAACTACCATTCTGCATATATCTGGTCGTAGACCCTCCTAAAAATGCTCGGCCTACATCTCCTCCATGAGTAGCAAATTGCCCAAGCGCTACAAATCTCCAGGCATATTGTTCCACGATCATGCTTCCTTGGACCAAGCTAGTAAATTCTCTTGCCTTTTGCCGCCTCACAGAAGTAGAAAAGAAACAATCATTAAATTCCTTATTGAAGCATTGCTAGGACACAGCGGCAAAGGACCCCAACTCTGACTCTAACATTTCCCTTTCTGTCTCCCACCATTCAGCAACAATACCTTGCAACAAATAACTTGCATATAGCACTTGTTGCACCTCAGTGTAACCATATACTTCAAATGTCCTTTCCAAAACTCAAATCCACTTTCTAGCCCGAAGCGGATCCTCTTCTCCCGTGAAAACCGGGGTTCTATTCCCTAAAAAGCGCTCATTGGTGCATCCAGCTTGCACTGCTCTACTTTGCTCCCGTTGTTGTGGCCAAAAATTTTGCTGCAAAAATTCAGTCATTCAATTTAACGCTCAAGCTATGGCGTAATTTCCATCGCCTCTTGGCAAATCACCTTAAGGCTCGTCGGTAGGCCTTCTTGGTCTTACCATCTTCCTGTCATAACACAACCTTTGACCCCATTTAAATATCGGACAAAATAAACAACACAAAAAAAAAAAACCAAATAACAATAAAATAAAATAGCATACAATAAAATAGATAAATAAATAAATTAATTAAAATCAAGCTAACTCAAATAAATTCAAATAGCAACCTTCAAATAAAAAAAATTTTAAATCACAACTTTAAAAACTTTCTGGTACTGCATCTATAGGACATGTGGTTTTACCCAGAGTCAAACCGCTCTGATACCATTTGTGACGCCCCCAACTCCCACGCACAGACACGTGGAAATTGAGACGTTGGGATGATGACAACACGGGTCACGCATCCCATCGCCAAGTGCTAAGTGTGTGTACATGCAACATGTGTCTAATAAAACCACGCAGCGGATAGTAAAGTCTTATAACTAAGTACCAGAATTTTGTTTCAATACAAACTTGCTTAAATCACACATAATAAAATATTACAAGTTTCAACATTGTTTCAAATCCAAATTACATAACATAAAAACAAGTAAAGATAATTTCCAACGTAAAACTACTCCAAGTCAATACTCTGGCGGAGCCGTCTCCTCGGGCTCAGCCACCTCCTCCTCAACCTCTGCATCAAAATTAATGGTACCAAAAATGATGCCGCAGGTAAGTAATAATCCAAACACCACAAGATAAAAATATATTACACTCAACAATATGCATGAAAAGATGCCAAATGAACATGTCCCAAAATCCACATTTTGCATCCACGCCAAAAGTCCCATTGGCCCAAAATATTTCCTTTAACTTCTCCTCGCCATTTTCCCAGAAAATGGCCTAAAATCAAGTCTCCAAACAATTTCCACTTTTTCCTTAACCGAATGCACCATGACCTCCCCTAGGGGTCATCCGCACACTCTGTCTCCCTTCGTCATACCACGGGTAACGACCATGTGTGTGACTTCGTAATCAGCGATGCATAGTTCCACGCGCAGCATGTACGTAGCCAAGCATCCTCTAGCCCCCACTAGCAGAGGGGCGACAAAGTTGGAACGGGAGCGTTACCATCCCGCCCACTCCCATTGTCGCCCAGCGACAATCCAGGGGATGTCACTTAGTATATTACGCTCCCGAGTGACCAGAGGAGCTCTACGGAGATAATGCCCCATCTCGGCTTGGGGTCGTGATACACACGCACCCAAAAATCCATTTACGCGTGAAAACCCAGTTCTTATAATTCAACACATGTACATGTATGCCATTATGCGAAAAAAACCAATTTTTCCTTTTTAAACATGAACATGCATGCTCCATGCAATGCGCACCTCAAGATACAATTTATCCAACAAATCTCAATATCAATAATAAACAAATAACTCTGTCATCAAATCCATCCGACCCCCGATTCCTCAGACTCAGTCCGGAATAACCAACCAGTCACAGATTTATTGTAAAAGTACTAATATATTTAAATCTAAAATCAAATTTGAAAAATACTTACAGCGCTATATAATTATTTCTGAAGGATCAACGAGTTGAAAAAGGCGAAGAAAAAGCAATGTAACAGTGTAAAAACACTGTGGCTGTGGGTTGTAAAATACCCACTTTTGAATGGGGACAAACCAAGGCTTGGGATTGATAGAGAATGACTTAGAGGTGTTTATGAAGTTCGTAGAAGTGAGGTTGGCCGTGGGTGAAGTCGAAAATGGCGGTGTAAGGCCAAAAATCTCAAAACGGAAAGTGAGGTCATGGGGGCTGCTCTGACGTCGGATCGTAGCTGGAAATGGGTGGTTTAGGTCAGCAAGAGGTCGGTGATGAAGCTGTGGAGAGATGGTGGCGGGAGGAGGAACGTACGACGGCGCTGGAGAGAAAATACGGTGTGGCTTGGAGGAGCTCGTGGTGGTTAACGGTGGCTTGGATGAATGTGAAATTTGGTGGAGATGATCACTGGCCGAAGGGGGAAAAACTGGGTGGGCGGTGTAGGTCACGGAGTCGGCGAACGGTGGTTCTGGGCGGATGACGAAAACGACGGTAAAGAGGAAGGAAGAGCTTCGCGAGCGGGAGGAGAGGAAACCAGAGGAAAAAAGGAAAGAAAAAGAGAAAAGAAAGAGAAAGGAAAAAGAGAGAGAAAAAGAAAAGATGGGAAAAAGAAATGTGGTCCAGTCCTCACCTCTGGAGTCCAAAAACTGATCCAACGAAAACAACTTTAAAAGCTATAAAACGAATAAAATAAACTAAACACAACCTCTAGCTAAAATATTATAAGTAACTAGTAAAAACTAACAACAAAATTTTAAATCCAAAAAGAACAAACTAAAATTAATTAAACAGCAATTTAAACTCAAAACATAAATTAATATTTAGAAAGCTCTACAAAATAAATTTCACAACTAAATAAATCCAATTAAAATTTGATAATTTAAAATAAAAGAACCAATATTTTAATTAAATTAAAATACTCCTTCAATAAAAACACAAGTAAAAACGGGGTATCACATTGCACAATCCCGCATTGGTCCCCGTTAGACAACATTTACAGCTTGTGGCTTGGCAAAAGCTCGCTCAAGGGTGGTTCAAGTTGAATACAGATGGATGTAGTCTTGGTAACCCAGGCTCTTTAGGGGTGGGTGGTATTATTAGAGATGATCGAGGTCATTTGGTTCATGCCTTTAATTCTCATATAGGTTTTGGTTCGAATAATAGAGCTGAGTTGTTACCTCTTATGCAAGGTCTCAAAGCCTGTAAACACCTGGGGATTAACTTTGTGAAAATTGAATTAGATTCTCACGTGGTGATCTCGTGGTGGAATAGGAAGAGATGTGGTGTGTGGTACTTGGAGGATTTCTGGGAGGATATTCTTTCTCTAATTCTATGGTTTGTGTGACGCCTCCAACTCCCACGTACGGACACGTGAAAATCGAGATGTCGGGATGATGACAACACGGGTCACACATCCCATCGCCAAGTGCCAAATGTGTGTGTACATGCAATTTGTGTACAATAAAAACACGCAGCGGATAAGAAAGTCATATAACTAAGTACCCGAATTTTTTGTTTAATAACAAACCAGTTTAAAACAGGCGTAAATAAAATATTACAAGTTCAACATTTCAAATCCAAATACATACCAATAAAAACAACTACACATATAATACATAAACAGTACTCCAAATCACTCCTCCGGCGGAGCCGGCTCCTCGGGCTCAGCCTCCTCCTCCTCTACATTTGTATCAAAATCTACGGTACCAAAAATGGTGCCGCAGGTAAGTAATATTCCAAACGCCACAAGATAAAAATATATTAAACTCTACAATATGCATGAAACGGTGCCCTATGCACATGTCCCAAAAATCTACATTTTTATCACGCACGTCAAAACCCCATTTGACCCAAAATATATCCTTTAAACATATCCTCGCCATTATCCCAAATAATGGCCCACAAACCAATCTCGCTATTTTCTCAGAAAATGGCCCAATAACCACTCCATCAGAGCACTGTAGGCGGGAATCGCAGGCGGGACTCTACCACCATCCCTGCTCACCACCATCCCTATGCGTGCACCGTAGGGGGGAATCGCAGGCGGGACTCTACCACCATCCCTACTCACCACCATCCCTACATGTGCCTCTGACTCAAGCCAATCAATCCAATCGTTCGCATATACCAAAAACTATTTTTCGCTTGAAAACCCAGTTCTCAATATTTAACACATACATATGCGTGCACAATGCAATGCAAATAAAATTACACAAATTCACCAATTCTTTCCAAACATCCAAAACAACCAAACAAACAACTCGGTCATCAATTCCAACCGACCCCCGACTCCTCGGATTCAGTTCGGAATAACCAACCAGATCAAAAATAATTATTGTAAGAGCAAAAATATATTTAAATCTAAAATGAAGTTTGAAAAATACTTACAACGCTATATATTAATTTTCGAAGGATCAACAAGCGGCAAACGGCGAAGAAAAAGCAACGTAACAGTGCAAATTCATTGTGGCCGTGGGTTGTAAAATACTCACTTTTGAACAGGGACAAACCAAGACTTGGGATTGATAATGGCTTAGGGGTGTTTATGAAGCTAGTGGAAGTGGAGTTTGGCCGTGGGTGGCGTCGAAAATGGCGGTAGAAGGGCTTAAACACCCAAATCAGAAACTAGCACATGGGAGCTGATTCGGCGATGGATCAAGGCCGGAAATAGGTGGGTTAGGATGGCAAGGAGTCGGTGAAGAAGTGGTGAAGAGGTGGTGGCCAGAGGTGGAGTGACGGCTGCAAATCGGAGCTAAAGCCGCTCGGCTTGAAGATGGTTTTCCAGCTAAACGGCGGTACGGATGGGGATGAAACTTGGTGGGGTGGTTCACCGGAGGGAGGGGAAGAGATGGGTGGTGGTGGTGAGGCTCACGTCGCCGGCGAGCGGCGGTACTGGGCGACTGGACGGAAACGCGAAATGGGTAGGAGAGAGAGAAAGAAATCGCACGGGGAAGAAAGGGAAAGCACGGGGGAGAAGGGAAAAAAAGAAAGAAAAAAGAAAGAAAAGAGAAAAAAGAGAAAGGGAAAAGAGAAAAGAAAAGATGGAGGAAAAGAAATGAGGTCCAATCCTCACCTCTGGAGTCCAACAATTGATCCAACGAAAATAACTTTAAAAACAATAAAACCAAGAAAATATTTTAAACACAACGTAAAGTTAAAATATAATAAATAACTAATAAAAACTAACTATTTAATTCTAAATCCAAAGACAAGCTAAAATAAATTTAACAGAAATTCAAATTCAACAGCAATTAAAATCCAATTAAAATCCGATAATTTAAAATAAAAGAACAATTATATTAATTAAATTAAAATATTCATTCAGTGAAAATACACGTAAAAACGGGGTACCACAGTTTGCATGGTTTGGCATGTCTATAGGGAGGGAAATAAAGTTGCTGACTGGTGCGGCTGGTCTTCACACGGAATGGAATATTATTGGGGATGTGCCTAGGATTGCTCGAGGCTTAGAGCATGTTTGAGATTGAGTTTGAAAGGTTAAAAAATGATTTTAATTGTTTAAAAGCTCTTTTAAAAAAAAATTATATGTTTGGTAAATTTATAAAAAAATGCTTTAATAACTTAAAAAAGCCGAAAATCTACTTTTTTAAAAAGCACCAAATTGGAGCTTTTATCAAAAAGCTCATGCAGATAATTGTATATTTTAAAAAAATTAATATAACTAACTTTAAAAGTACTTTAGAGACATAGTTACTAAAAAGTAAATGACTTTTTAATAATAGAGCTTGTTATTTAAGTTATAAGTTATAAGTCCTACAGTTATAAGCTATATTTCCCACCGCAATCTCAAACATGCTCTTAATTCGCTTGGATAAATTGGGCTTCCCATCTTTGCCTATTGTGGAGTTTGTTTGTCGTGCTGGTTTGGTAAGATTTTATTTTTGTTATTTCTTGTGCTAATGTCATTTTTGTAGGTGTGGTTTTTTTATTTCTTTTGCTCGTTTGTTATGTTCTCCTTGATTTGTTTCTTTCTGGTTAGACGCTCCTAGGTTCTTTTGACATCTGGTTTCGGATTTTTCTCGCTTATATTGTAACCCCAGATGTCGGTTTATAACCACGATTTTCCTTCACCATAAGTGAGGGTATATCAATAAAATTGGAACAGGGTCACTCTTGGATAGGTGCTCCTCGACTGTTTTTTTATTTTTTAAAATGTCCGTTACCAGGAAATTTGTGTGCAAAGTGCCTCAAACAGATGAGTAGTTTGGCTTTTAATCTGTATTTTCTTATATTTATTAGTCACAGTTGTAACTTCGCGTTCATGGAATAAAATGAAGTCCTTTTCCATAAAAAAAAAAAAAAAGGGAAGACTCTTAGTCTCTAAAGCACAATGATCATAGTCTTCCGGAAATATATATATATATATATATTGAAGCGTCTGTTCTACAAGATAATTAATTAAGGATCTAAATGCATATATTTAATATTTTATATGGTCAATGGTCATAGATTAGATGAAAGTTACATAACTAAGTTTTTGGATGGATAATAAGTAGAGAAAAAACTAAAAAGACCAAAAAAAATATGATTAATATTAATTGAAATCAGCATGTTCTTGTTATATATTTCATTATATATAAATTAAGCAAACTCATAAATGCAGAATGTGATTTCACTTCTATAACTTACATGATCTTATTCATAATGTATATCATGTAATCTAAAAACACACCATTATTTTATCAAAATCCAAAACAATAAAAAAGAAAAAGAAACCATGCCCTCCAGGCCATCCTGAAAAGGATCTAGGATCAGTACTTATTAATGTCGACGCTCTTGCTTCTTCAGAAAAGTACTCTCATCGTGCATATGTGAATGTGTGTATATATATGCATATATATATATATATATATACATGCTGTCTCAATAGGACTTTCGCTTGAGGAAATTACGAGGAAGGAATGCCTGGGGAAGAACCTTCTTCGTTATTGTCTTGTGAAGGTACTGCAAAGTACTTCTGGTGAGCGAAGCGTACAAGGGAAACTGAAAAATCCCAAACAGGCAAACAGAAAGGAGTGCAACAACGTAAACCACAGTCAAAGTCAAAGATCTCTTCTGATCAAAACGAAGTATGAGCAGAAGACTCGCAGAGAAGGAAATCATGGACAGTATCATGGAGAAGAAGAGAAAATTGAAGCCGATCACCAGCTTCCGAGGGATATTCTTGTGGAAATATTCTTGTTCAAGCGGAGATGAAGTGATCGTAAGGAACATGACGACGGAAGTTAAGGAGCTCGCAAGAGCGATAATATCTGTGATGGTGAAGACCATGAAGATGGGAGAGTGAAGGAGTCTCGGGACGCCGGATTGGTCAGTACCTCCTGGAACGGAGTAGGCAGCTCCGAAAACCACACCGGCAACGAGGACGGCGACGGTAGAGCACGATCCAGTGGTATCCTTTAGCCATTTTTTTGCCTCATCGAGAAGCGGACGGTGTTCCTTTCTGAAAAGCTCTCTTGCAGTCTTACGGTCATTGTCGCGTTGCAAGCTATAATGGGGCGGCATTATCTTTTGCACACGCTGCTTAGAGAGTACATTTCAGATTTATAGATATATATATATATATATATATATATATATATAATATTAAATGACTAAAACTCATACAAACACTACTAAACTTATTAAAAGATCAAATACGTGTAATAGGTTTCACACTCTTTAGGATAATATTAAATATTTAATAAATATTATCCGACCTACTTTATTAATTTGTATCTGGTCTATCACTCTAAATCCTAAGTTTCGGACAAAAATTCTCGGAAATATAAAACCATTTGATGATCAGAAAAAAATTAAGGTAAGGAGTTAAATTAATATTAATTACCTCTAACCATCTCAACTCATCCCTCAATTCAAATGCAGGGCCACCAGCGGTTTCGTTTCCTTCACGACTGTTTTTGTTTTCAGCGACCTGATGCAATATAGTGTAGCCTCGCACATTGAGCCTCGAGACCAACCTACATCTCAGAATTACGTCCATCTTCTTTAGATACCGAAAGACTTCTATTTGACGGTGGCTAATAGCCACGTGCAATATGTTTTCCTCATCCTTACTCAAGTGCTCAATTGCCTGAGGATGCTGTTGTAGTATCTCGTCCACTATTTCAACTATTCCTTCAGCTGCTGCAATCAGCAATGGGGTGTACGGTTCCTGTTCTGATCCAGATCCGGATGATTTACCATCTCCAACAGTAGCTGTAGTACTGCTGGTGCTTGATTTTCCTGCTTTTCCTCCTTTTCCTCCTTCAACATCAATAAAAACATCATCCAAAATATGCACACTCCCCAAGGAAAGCGTCTTGTCTTCTACTACAAAACTCTTTTCCCACGTAGTATCCATTTGCACTAGCAATTTTGTGAGTTCCAGAGCTGCTTTGTGCATTCTTCTCCTCTTCCAGACTTTCTCGATGGATGGCCATTCTATTTATGTATCATGCATATATAAATATCAATATAAATATAAATGTCTTATTTTGAATCAGATTTTTTGTTGCAAACGAGAAATTTTCATCCCAAATATATATATAATATATATTTGTTTATATATCTTGTAATTTAGAATAGGTATCTTTCTTGAAATGAGGATATATAATATAATACATCCTTAAACCACATATTGATCTGGATGGACAAATAATATGATCGTTTCGTTATGAATAAAAATAAAATAACGCAATCTTGACAATCAAATCGTAACAAAAGATGTATGTTATTTGACATGTTACAATTTATAGTTTACTGTAAAACATGAAGTAGTTAATTTATAAGATAAAATTACTGTATTTAATCAAATATTTTAATATTTTTCTTGATTGGGGCAAGAAATTAGTAAGAATAGGTCAAGTGACGTCCGTGCATGCATGAAGAATATTGCATTGGACTGATCGACTGATTACACACTTCATTTAAAAAGTAGTGCAATTCACTATTAAAATGTGATGAGATTTTTTACTTGAATCTCAAATTTATCATTTTTTAAAAAGGATGCTTGAGACTTGCACATTCAAAGAGTAATCCGGGGACCGATTAACACAAACAAGAAAATGAGTGGCACCTGTGGCTGCAGTTCTCCACAAAGCATTGTATATTCTTGAAATTGCTGCAATTTTGTGGAAATTAGACGCGCGTTAGAGACATGTTTCTAATATTAATTAGTATATATACAGGGGGTCGAACAATATAATCATGTACGTTTCTCGATCGTTGAGGAAAAGCTAAGATATATGAATGGAGGTAAATAGTCAAAACAAATAAAAACTAAGGGGAAGCTTGAATGTTGAGATGAGAATTTTGAGTTTGAGTTTAGAGTTTAAAATATTAGTTTTAGTAATATTATTGTATTGGGATTTGAAAAAGTTGTATTGAGATTTGAAAAAGTTGAATTATTTATTATATTTTGTATGGGGATTTGGGAAAGGTGTAATGATGAGATGAGAATTTTAAGTTTGAGATGAGAATTTTTGATTACCAAACCTGCCCTAAATCTTAGAGATCAAGGGCAACCGGCCAGTTTGACTAGCTAGCTAGCAGATATAATTAGGTATTCTAGCTGCATGGAACCGACTTATAACAAAAATAATATAAAAAACATATATTTTAATAATATTTTATTTAACTTCTAACTTTAATCTCAACAGTATAGAAGTTAATTTTATTTTAATTTTTTGTTAAATAAAATAAGTCACACAATAAATAATGTAGTACTCAAGATACACCGAGAAGTATGGCTTTCGAATTATCTAACTTGAGAGAAAGCCTTTCCAATTTTGATATTCAACCTTTCAAAGGACATCTTTTTGCAGGCCAAGCTGCTTTTGAAAAAAATTATTATCTTTCTTTAATTCCCATGATTTTCAGATTCATTTCCCATTATAAGTTTACAACTATATATATACACACACCCGCACACACACATACATACACTAAGAAAAGAGATATGTGTACCGTGCTAATTTGTACCTACCTTCATTGGGTTACGTAAATTACCTGATGGATGTGTTTTTGGCATGCGAGGATTTTCGCTGCTTAGGCCGCTCTCCAAATCTCTACCATCATCTTTATCATCCTCATCCTCGTCGTCATGATCATATAGATGGTCAGGAAGACCTTATTAATTAACCATTCACAACAGAGTTGAAGTTAATTACGAAATAATGCCGTTGTGAAACAGTGAAAAGCAAGTAACATATACATGGAGTCGTAGAGACGTACAACAATAGAGGAGAGTCTTGATGAAGTTGTCCCCGTGGGACGAACTCTTGAAAGCAGATGTCATTCTCGCTAATAGGTGAAGACAAGTCATGCCAGACTCTGTCTTTCTTTTCCCAAGTTCTTTGTCCTTTTATAGCAACCAAACAGCGGTACCTGTATTGAAAGATATAGATCGTTATATATAGATCACCATTATCTGCACGCATGCTATTTAAGTCGAATAATTGTTTTTATTAGTGAAGAAAATAAACTCAAACATTTATGTTACTTGTGAGATCTTAAAAGTACAATATTAATTTGGAAGGAACAATTAGAATGCATCTTTATGCAATCTCTAACCATCTGCGTGATGCCATTATATATATAACGTTGGTTTACGTGCGTGCATGAGAGAGAGAGAGAGAGAGAGACCAAAGTGTTGGCCAATGACAGCGATATGGAGAATGGAGACTGTGTCATTCCTTTGGAAGTGATCCTTTATATTCCCAACTCTTTTAGCCAAAAACCTGAGCATTTTGGACTTTCCAAGGGCAGCAGACCTATACAGAGGAGTTTCACCAAGTTGGTTCCGATCCTCCAGTAGCTCTTTCAGGGTGGCCTGATTGTTTCCACGGGCTGTACTTTCTTGATCATCAGCCATTTGGAGTTTACTAATCAAGAGCTCTGCTGCTTCAGTGTTGTCCGTGGAGGCTACCTCGTGAAGCGTAGTGTTACCGTGACAATTCTTAGACAAGGCCACTTCCGACTGCCTGGAGTTAGGTACAAGACCAAGGAAACATCGAAGCAGTTCTGTTTTTTCACTATATGCCGCAATATGAAAAGCAGTGTCCCCCTCGATTGTCAGAGGTTTAAAGATCAGTTGGGGATTTTTCTCGTAGAATTTCTTCATGGCATCCCAATCTTCGTCCAGGAAGGCCCGGTAAGGCTTCTTCAGCTCCGAATAGACACTCCTTTCGTTATCTTTCTCTTCCTCTATCTCAATCTGCAAATCTCTCCCTATCATCTTCACCTCTCTCTCTCTCAAAGTTTATTGGAAATGGTTGAGCTAGTCTCGCACTGGCATTATCATGCATGCATGCGTTTTGTAGACGTCTATCTGCAAAGATAGTTGGATCCGGAAACGGTACTATCTACTTTGCTTAACTAATTATCAATGACAGGCACACGACAAGCATAAAATAAAGTTCACGTGGTCTTTAAAATATAGGGTAAAAAGAAAGGTTGACACCTAATTTATTCTAGGATATTAATTTCGCTTAATCGATGAACAAAGGTAAGCATATAATCATAAAAGAAAAGAAGACTGAACTTTATTCTCTTCCATGTGGTAAAAGCCAAAATTGAAACCTTTATTCTAGGAAATTTGGGGAGGAAGGTTGTTCTGAATCTTTTTATTTTGTTTTTTCCTCGTGCATGAAACACATGCATGATGTTTGTAAATAAATGTTTGGGTTAAATCCAAATTAAATGAGTATTTGGATTTTTACACTTTTATGTACAAAATTAAGTTCTTCTACTGACCAACACACTACAATAGATTTGATTTTTAGAGGTGAAATATTTTAAGGACAAATTAAATTTTGTCCATAAAAATACTTATTTGGGACATAAATTAAATTTTGTCTCAAAACATGGAAGCAATTTTTTATGCATTTGTACAAAGAAATATCTGTTCAAACTAGACTTTCTAAGATGAAATATGTTGTCTTCAGAAAAAGAACCATTTGAACGCTTAAAAAAACGTTCAAACAAAAAATTGAATCATTCGAACTAAAGTTTTGGTGTGAGGTTATAAATAAATTTGGCTGGAAAGTTGCTATACCTTTTGATCTAATCCATACAAGTTCGAACGATATTTTAATTCATGTTCGAATGTTGACATAATCGTTTAAACGTATTTTTTGGTAGCAGGTTATAAATAAATATGGCGGGAATAGACGTTGCTATATAATTCAGACGGTATTTTTATGTTCGAATGGAATTATAAACTGTTCTAATACTTGTAATAAGCATTTGAATGGTGCATTTCAAATATTTTAAAAATAAATATTATTTGAGTTTATTAATTATCATTTTCAAAATATAAAAAAAAAATCTACCTACGGATTTATTATTATTTATGTTAAATAAAAATATGTCATATTCTTAGGAATTTTATATAATTAATTTAAAAATTAATTAATAACTTTTATTACATTAAATAGAAATTTGCATTTGAAAAAACATTACCTTCGATATACAGAGTGTCATTTTTTATAAACTGGTAAGTAAAATAAGGAAAATGATATTTGATAAGAAATAAGATAGCTATGTGATACCCCATATTCTAATGTATTTTAATTGAAGGATTATTTTATTTAATTTAAATATTGGCTCTCTTGTTTTAAATTTAACGTATTTCTTGTTGGATTTATTTTATGATTTTGTTAAGTTGTGAAATTTATTTTTGATGTGTTTTCTTGATATTAATTATTGTTTTACATTTAAATTTTTCTTTGATTTAAATTAGTTTTTGGGCTTTAAAATTATTGTGTTGTTGGATTTTATTATTTTATTTTATTTCATTATTGCGTTTAAATTATTTTATTTAACTAGCTGTTTTGAAATTTATTTTTGTTGGATCATTTTTGATGCCAAGATTAGAAATACTAGATATTATTTATTTTCCTTTCTTTTTCATTTTTCATTTTTCTCTTTCCTCTTTCTTTTTCTTTTCTTTTTCCCCTACTCCCTCCCGCCGCGCGACACCTCCCTTTTCTCCTCTCTCCCCTGTCACCATTTTTCTTCTCTCCCAGCACACTATCGCATGTTGTCGGGGCTATCACTCCCCCTCCCACCTATTTCCCCACTAGCCGGTGACCACCCCTATTCAATTTCAGCCCAGCCCATGCCGCCGATAGCCCCTATGCATGCCTCCAAGACTTGGCCTAAAATTGTTCTCGCTCCGTCGTCGCGCCACCATTGATCACCACCTCTTCACCACTTTACCACTAGCTTCCCAGCTACCTAACCCACCATTCTCAGCTCTGATCCGCCACCCTTGAAGCCCCTCTATCCCCATTTCCAATTTGGGTGTTTTGGCTTTCAACCGTTGCCCCCACCACCACCCACGGCCAACCACCATTACATTTATCTTCATCAACACCCCTAAGTCATTCCCTAGCAATCTCAAGTATTTGTTTGTCCTCGTTTAAAAGTTAGATTTTTGAGACCCACGACCCTTGTCCCTTTTGCACAAATTACTTGATGCCTTTGTCTTACCAGACTGGCATTATGTTTCACAAAACATTAAGAAAACCTAGCATTTTTATGAATTTATATTAGTAGATATGGATTCAACTATTATTTCTGAAATCCCTTGTATGTTCTCTTCAAGCTCAATATCCTCAACCTGCATCTCCAATTATTGATTTTTATATAGTTACCATTAAACAAGTTCTCACCTTGGAACAATGGGAAAAAAATCCCTATTTGACAAAAAAGTTCTCTCAACCTTAGAATCCACCATATTTTGATTATTACGATTATTAGCCAGCATGGACAAAAATATATATATATTTTTTTAAAAAATTGCATCATTCCTAATCCTCCACTTTGATAAATTACAAGAGATTAGAACACTCCAGTAATGGTTTTTACTATGGTGGGATTATTATGGATTTGAGCCTCTTCATCTTCGTATCCCTCTTCAAGAAAGTCTTAGGATTTTTTCAACACAAAATGATTATCCACCTAGGCCTGCAACCCGTGACTCCAAGCCGGTTTTGTGCATGATCGGATCTGACCTGTTTACCCAAAACGCGCCAACCCGACCCAACTCGTCCATACATACGGGTCTATACGGACAGATTGTTTTTTTTTTCCCAGTCAGGTGAGTTCATTCCTGCACCCACTCTAGAGTTTACAAGAAATAATTACAACTACACCAAGAAAAGATAAAATTATATAGTATCGGCATAAATGGAAAAATTGCATAAGCTAAAAATTATTTTTTGAGTCAGTTTGCTGACATATAAACAAGATGAAGCCAACAAAAGGCCGAGTTGACCAACCACTAGGATAACTCTTTGTAGAAAACATGCCAACGTATGGAAAGAAGGGGGAAACAATTTTTTGGTTGAAAGGAGCACAAGGAGCTAATCTGTATGTTTGGTCTCTTTTCCATACAAATCAACATCATTTCATTACTAAAGAGTGAACAAAACACTAATACAAAACTATCAAGAGAAAAACTACAAAATAAACATCTTTTTCTAGTACAAAGCCATCCCTCATAGCTTTAACCTCTACCAAACTTTTAAAACCAATTCCATAATTTATTGAGAAGGCAGCAACAAAATTCCTCAATCTCAATTCCATAATCTGCAATTCCATAACATTGGGGAAGATCAAGTCATAATTTTTAATTCATGCAAATCATATACAAATGAGTGAAAATAAAAATCATACCATTCATGAAGACCATAAGCCTTGAGTTACTCCTCAATCTCATCATCATAAGCAAAGCTTGATTTTGGACCAAACTCTAAAAAAACACATGATGATTATTAAAATGATATAAAAATAAACATTATAAAAAAGTTTAATAAATATGTAAATAAGAAATAAATTCATTACCCAATTCCACCTCAAAGCTTTCAATATTATCCAAGGAGGCACGAAGATCAATGGGTATTGGATCCTTCAACCAATTCTGTGTACAAACAAGTGCCTCGACTGTTCTTGGAGATAGTGAACGACGAAATGGGTCAAGCACATGACCCCCTACACTGAAGGCTGATTCAGAAGAAACTGTAGAAACGGGAATGGCCATTACATCCTGTGCAACTCTTACCAAAATAGGATAATTTACTTCATTGATCTTCCACCAATCCAAAATATCAAAATTAGGAGCTCGTGCCTCGCAACCATGTTCTAAGTACTGATCGATTTCTGATTTGTTCATCAAATTAGACTCAATAATTTCTTGCTCATACTCAACCTAAAAACTTTGTTGAGAATCAGAATTAATCATAGTAGGATCAACTGAGGAAGGAGGCTCAGAATAGGAAACTCCACTTGAACTCTCATACGCAATACTATACTCCCAGTAAATGTCCATCATCAAGTGTTTCACTATTGCAATCATTTCTTCCACTAAATTACCACCATATATCTTTTTGAACCAAAAATGCAAAAGACTAAATTTGCATCTTGGATCAAGAACAACAGCAATAAATATCATCAAGTTAGTCTTTTCAATTGATCCCCAATATTTGTCATACTTAATCTTCATATTTTCCGCCATACATTTCAACATTGCATCATTATTTCGACTCATTTTTGACAAATGTGATTCTATGCCACAAAGCTCCTGAAAATATGCATTAGATGTGACATACAAAGAGCTAGAAAGTCTCACAGTAGCATCATAAAAAATCTTCAAAAACTTTATTAATACTCTAACTCTCTCCCAATCATTAGAGTTAGGGGGGCCCAAGTTCACACTACGATAATAACGAACAAAAGAATCATCCTTCTCCAATCGTAAAAAGGTTTTTTATATATTTCTACAACTTCTAGCATTAGATAAGTCGAATTCCATCTCGTGGAAACATCAAGGCATACCAATTTTGTACAATCAATTTTCTCATTCTCTGTACACTTTTTGAATTTCTCCATTCTTGCGGGAGATGATCTAACATACCTAATTGCATTGCGCACCCTTGTGATTGAATCATCACAATCTTTTAGCCCATCATTCACAATGAGGTTCATTATATGGGCACAACACCTGATATGAATATACTTCCCTTCAAACAAATGACCTCCTACAAACTTTCTCAAATACTCAATGGCAACATCATTTGAGGAAGCACTGTCAACTGTAATGGTAAAGATTTTGTCAATGCCCCAATCTTGTAGACATGAATCTACACACTTTCCAATAGTTTCTCATTTGTGATTAGGGATCATACAAAAGTTTAGAATTCTTTTGTGTAGTTTCCAGTCAGAGTTGATAAAGTGTGCAGTAAGACACATATAATTTAAGTTTTGAATCGACGTCCATGTGTCAGTGTTTAAACTAACCCGCCCAACCGTCTTAAATATTTTCCTTAACTTCTCCTTCTCCATTTTAAACAGTTTGATACAGTCTCTCGTTGCAGTGGTTCGAGATGGCACTTGGAACCTTAGTTCAAGTGATCTACATACCTTCCTAAATCCTTGGGCTTCTACTATCCTAAATGGAAGCTCATCACAAATGATCATTTCAACAATTGCCATTCGTACATTTTCCGAATTAAACTTATGTGCATTTGCCAAGTTACTAACATCACTATCTCCAACTCCCTCAAGAGGCCCCCCACGGCTCATATTCTGTTGATCCGTAAGTCTGATTCTATGAGGATGTTGCTTACAAGTACCAAGATGCTGCAGCATACTTGATGTACCATGTCTTTTGGGATGACAAGAGTAAATCTTGTGACAATAATTACACTCCGCTTTTGGGTCATTTAAAAGGCATCCATCTATTTTAGTGAAATGGTCACACACTACTGATGGGTCCTTATTTGCTCTCCTTTTACGAAGAGGGAGACTTGTTTCACTGGACAAGTTAATATTTAATGCCTTTTGTGATTGGTTATCCAAAAGAGTAGCCGTCTCATTATCTCTTAAATTGGTATGAGTATCACTTTCGAAGCAATCCATATATGAACTGACATATAAAATTAGATACAAAAATCAAGATATTAGTAATGCATAAATGCATCCAGCCACACACACAAATATAAAACTGGTACAAGGGTAGATCCTTGAATAATTTTATGAAAGGTTGATTAACTACTAGAGATTTGCTGCCTTCACTCTAATTATTAACTTAATGGTGACCTAGATGTAACTAAAAAAAACCTGTCAACAGAAGCTAGTGGAAGAATTGAAAGTAAATGAGACCTTAAAGATCTGAAAATAATGATACTAAACACAAAGACAAGGCGTAAAAAACTTGTTAACAAATAAACAATATTTCAAAATGAGATTAATGTGCTAAAATTAATGTCTTGTGGGGCCAAATAATCTTATTTTGTGAGTACCTTCAAAAAAATTAGGTTCATTAAAAGGTTTAAAAAAACGTTTGGAGGTATCATCAATTTTTAATTTATATCTTACTAATTTTTAATTTTAAAGGACATTGCAAATTAATAGAGCCTTCATTAGAAGAATTTAGATGTTGCAGAAATCAAAACAGTTCATTGGGCTTTTTTATGTGGGCTCTTGTTTAATGAATTGGGTAACACAGCTGAGTTGTGACGCCCCCAAATTCCGCTTGGGATTGAACGGACATTTGAAGCGTCGAGACATGCAACACAAGGTTACCTGCCCCCGTTCATGACATATAAGATGCAATGTTCCTAACATGCATCTAACATTATGCAATATTCGCAGCGGATAATCTTTTTCTTTAGCAATACTATGCACCAAACTAAATATATCCCAAATACTTGAAACATAATTCATACATAAAGGCATACTAAAAAGCGTGATCATCACACTAGTCCAAAATGGTTGTGATCAAAAGAATACTTGAGATACAACTCCAAAAGTACAAGTATTAACCTAAGTTAAATACTATACCATCATCAACATCGCACCGTGGCCTAGTGACCGTATTCAGTTGGTCAGATTCAATTCTCCTTTGGGTCCTGTAACAAGATCTACCATTCGGGGGGAATGGTAGTTGGGACTACCACAGTGAGATTTGATTACAAATCTCAGTAAGTTAACATAAAACTCACACACAGGTTAAAAATGCATGCATGGCAGTAAAAGCATAAATGCATAATTATAGTCATACATAAACATAGTATAACTTGACATATAGCATGACTTAACCAGAACTTAAGCGTGAACTGAACTTGACTTAACATGGCATGAACTTAAGCTTAAAACATAACATGAACAAACAACATAACATGAACGTGAAACATAACATGGACATGAACATAACATAACATGAACGTGAGCTTGAACATATCATAAACGTGAACATAACATGATGTGAACATGAACTTGGAACATAACATGAACATGAACATAACATGTACGTGAGCATAATATAACATGAACTTGATCTGAAACTTGACTTATCATGCACTTGATCTGAAACTTGACTTAACATAAACTTGAAATCTTATTAATTGTCTTGATTAATAACATGCGTTAATACGTACTCCACAGTTGTTGTGGCCCACGTATTCAAGTAACATAAAACATAATACGTACTCCACAGTTGTTGTGGCCCCACGTATTCTACATGTCACAATTGCTGTGTCTCATGTAGTGTATGCTCCACAGTTGTTGTGGCCCCATACTTCATGCTCCACAGTTGTTGTGGCCCCATGAATACACATAACATAAAATATAATACGTACTCCACAGTTGTTGTGGCCCCACGCATTATAAGTAACATAAATATAATACGTACTCCACAGTTGTTGTGGCCCCACGCATTATAAGTAACATAAAATATAATACGTACTCCACAGTTGTTGTGGCCCCACGCATTATAAGTAACATAAAATATAATACGTACTCCACAGTTGTTGTGGCCCCACGCATTATAAGTAACATAAAATATAATACGTACTCCACAGTTGTTGTGGCCCCACGCATTATAAGTAACATAAAATATAATACGTACTCCACAGTTGTTGTGGCCCCACGCATTATAAGTAACATAAAATATAATACGTACTCCACAGTTGTTGTGGCCCCACGCATTATAAGTAACATAAAATATAATACGTACTCCACAGTTGTTGTGGCCCCACGTATTATACGTAACATAACATGTCTTATCTTTCTTAATGCATGAGATATTATTTAATATCATATACTTTTCTAACATGGCGTATACTTGTAAATGGCACAATATGATTTAATCATAAACATTTCATGGCATACATGTATCATATGGCATACTTAACATGGCATACTTATAACATACAACATTGTATGACAGAAAAGATTGTGTAACAGATAAATATTCATGAGAGATTAAATCATACGTAACAGATAAACATGTAATGACATAGCATGACATGGCATATACGATAACATACATACATAAATTGTAGTTCCCTTACCCATCACACATACACAATAAACTGATAGTAAGTTAGAGGCTAACTTACCTCGATCGTCGCGTTCTATGAGAATAGAGTGCGAAACACGAGGAACTGCACAACAGTTGGAAGAGGAACACTCAAGTCCTTAAGATTTTCACTTCTGAACTCAATTGTCATATTATGAGCACTTGCAACACCACGGGCAACGTGAGGTTTCATTGGCCATTATTGCTGCCATACGACATGTCGTCGACGCGTGCTTCCGAGCATTACCTCCATTATTCTTTTGGTCTCCTTTGCCTCCTCTCCCTTGTATGCACTGTCCAATCTGAGGAGCTTCAAATTCTCACGAAACTAAAGTCCGCGCTTCAGAAATCAAACACCAGAGTCTTCAATTCGTGGGAATCCACCGTTTCCGTCTGCAAATTCGCCGGAATCACATGCAACTCGAAGGGCTCCGTTACAGAAATCGAGCTTTCGAACCAAAACTTGGCCGGAACTCTTCCTCTGGACGCCGTATGTCAGCTACCATCACTCCAAAAGCTCTCCTTGGGGTTCAACCTCTTGCACGGTCCGATCACGAAAGACTTGAACATGTGCGTGAAATTGCAGTATTTGGATTTGGGAAACAATGTCTTCACCGGTGCGGTTCCCGACATATCCTCTCTTACAGAATTAAGGTATCTCCATCTGAACAACAGCGGATTCTCGGGAACTTTCCCGTGGAAATCGCTCCAAAACATGAAGGGTCTAATCCGGCTTAGCCTCGGAGATAACCTCTAAGTCCTAGTCCATTGCCAAGTGAGGTGGTGCAGTTAACCAAGCTGGATTGGCTTTACCTCTCCAACTGCAACATCCAAGGAACATTCCCAGCTGGGATTGGAAATCTCAGAGAGCTAAAAAAACTTGGAGCTTGCCGACAATAACATGACCGGAGAGATTCCGGAAGAGATAGGGAACCTCGTCAACTTAAGGCAGCTCGAGCTCTACAACAACTCGTTTACCGGAAAACTTCCCGTCGGCCTGAGAAACCTCACGAAGCTTGAGAACCTTGATGCTTCTATGAACTAACTCGAAGGTGGTCTGTCCGAATTGAGGTTCTCGACCAACCTGGTGAGTCTGCAACTTTACAAAAACAATCTTACAGGGCAAGTACCGCCAGAGTTCGGTGAATTCGAGAAGCTGGTAAACCTTTCTCTGTACACCAACGGATTGTCCGGTCCTCTGCCTCAAAAGCTCGGGTCTTTCGCAAAATTCTATTTCATCGACGTCTCCGAGAACCACTTGACCGGTCCTATCCCACCAGACATGTGCAAGCAAGGTGCCATGAAAATGCTTCTCATGCTCGACAACAAACTCACCGGTGAAATCCCAGCCAACTACGCCAACTGTCCAACCCTCACTCGTTTCAGAGTGAGCAAGAACTTGCTTTCGGGTACTGTTCCTACCGGAATCTGGGGGTTGCCGAAAGTGAACATAATCGATATCGCGTCAAATAATTTCCGAGGCCCAGTCACGTCCGATATCAAGAACGCAAAGTCTCTATGGCAGTTGTTCCTCGGAAACAAAAGCTTATCGGGTGAGATACCGGTGACTTTTTCGTCTCTCCGACTAAACCAACTCGACCTATCTTACAATAGCTTAACCGGCCCTGTGCCGGAATCTCTATCTAAGGGGAGCTTCACTGGGAACCCAGGCCTCTGCAGCGTTGGAAAAGGTTCCGTGCTGCCACCCTGTCCCCGCCCCTAGTCCGGGAAGAGGTAAAATATAGGAAGTTTCTATTGGCCCTTGTGAAAGTCGACTATCAGAACTCTCTCTCTCTATCTTTCTCTCTTTCTTTCTTTTTCTTTTTATTTATTTATTTATTTAATTCCTAAAATGGCCAATCAAGATGATGGATTTTTTTGTGCAATAATTACACAACCTCTAGGCTAGTCATGATCGACTAACTTGTGTGGTGGGTGGGCACCCACCATTCCTAGAGACAATAATTTGATGCAGATTTTGTTTGTTATAATTATTGAAAGGTGCAATAATTCTCCGAAAATGAACCTTCTCGCATGCCATAAAGGAACCAGATTGACGCCGGCAATCCTCTTTTGTAAAGGAAGAACAGAATACGTGATTTACGGAAAAGATAAATTATACGCGTGATTCCAGATGAGGGTAAAGACGAGAGAGATGTGATTGCTGTCGGAAGAAAAACCAAAACTGATTGCCGTGCTGTCTAAATTTTAGCGGGCTGTTACATGAGTGGACTGTCGTTGGAGTAGGACTGCTAAGTCATTTGTTAAATGCAATTAGTCATCCATGAGAGAGACGTTTTGGGTTCATTAAATATTAAACTGTGAGTTTGGTTCAATATTATTAAATTATATAAACTATAGACCAAAGGTCTGCACCTTGAGCCTAGCTATATTATTAATTGATTTTAAATTACCCCAAGATTCGGTAGACAAGTAGTCTTTAAGCATCCTAATTAATGAATTAAGCTGGTGCTCTACTCTACCCATTAACAAACTAAATTAGGTATTATGTGTTACATCTTTAATGCTCTAGCTGGGAGCAGGGGATAGGAGAGAGGGCGGACCAATGAATTAGAAAGTAGAGAAAGAAGACATAAAATTATTTTGAGTAATACTAAATATTGTCCCAAATTGTTTAAGTATCGCGTATATTATTTGAAAAACAGCAAGACAACCTGTTAAAAAGTGAGTTTTTTAATTTTTTTTTCATATAAGTCTTACATCTGTTTTTTTTTTTAAATGTATAGGACTTACCTACCATAAAACTATTCAAATTTTTCTCTTATTATTTTACCTTATTTATAAAGAAAATACTGAAATTAATTAAAAATGGAAAGAAACGTCAAAACAAAATAAAAAGTATTTGACTTGTCTTCTACCTTTTTCCTTTTGAACATCAAAACAAAATGGAAACAAAGCGGGTCAGATAGAGGACCAAATGGCTTGAAAAAGTAAAAAGTTCCGAGCAACTTCTTTTTTAAAAGTCAAGAGAGCCCATCTTGGTTCAAATGGCATACCAAAATCTAAAACAATACCACAAAAAAAAATGAAAAAGGAAAATGGTAATCGTGTCTTTCAAATTGCATAACCATCCGTCATTATCCCAAAATATTGCGTTGCATCCTAAGATTGTGATGGAAATCATTCAAATCAAATCAAATGCAATTATGAATCACTAATAACATGTTGGCCACCAACTTAATATCAACTATATTCAAATATTGCAACACATATTTAGTGGTACAGTTATTGGGAATAATGGCAGGAAAACAAAATCTATTCCAATCCTTATCGATTGAGAGACCAACAACAACGAAAGTTAATGGTAAGAAACCCACAAAGTTTGTAGGAAAGAGACCCACAAAGTTTGCAATCAAAAGCCAGTTATTTACTATACAAGAACATTACACTATATAATTGAGAAGGATCTTGGCTAAGGCTGTGAAAGAATTTCAGTATAAAGCCTATGCCTCTTAGTTACCACAAGAAACCATAAGTTGAGCTCCATGTGGTTCACAAAAAAATTGAGGAGAGGAACAAAAAAAGTGGCTAAACAGGCATGTAATTTGTTTTTAAATTTAATTTTTCTGAAAATTCCAGACCCAAATAGATTCACAAACAGATCCACAAACAAACTGAAATAGAATCAACAGATCCATACACAATTTTCTAGTATCCATACAAATTGGCCATCTCACTCTGCATGTATCTCTTGTGAATTTCACCAATACGTCTACTCCAAAAATCTCCACAGGGCAATCACAGACTACAAACACCTATCATGTTCTTGTTTAATCATATTTTATTGAAAGTGTCTGCCATTTTATAAACCTCAAGACTTTCATGTTCTTGTCTGATCATATTTTAAGCTAATAATGCTACTGTCTCTCTAATTAGTAGGTGGCCTAAAAAATTTGTTGGTCCTTAGGGTTTTACTCAGGATGCTATTGCCATGTAAATTCTTCTTAGTTCTTTTTCTGGGTTAAAACTCCATATTGTTGGTGGGTATCTACGAATGTGTTAGAAACCAGAGTTGTTTTGCTTTGAAAATCAACCCGTGCATTGTATCTATTCTATTAGTCATGTTGGGAGCTTGCTTTGATCCTTATTCTCTACTTATTGTCAACAATGTCTCCAATCCAAACACTTAATAGATACGTTTGATAGAGGGACTTACTGGATTGGGCAGTGAAGACGAATGGCAAAGATGAACTTTGAAGTTGAACGGCGTGGTGCACTGGTGGCTAGGGTTTCTAGAACTAGAGGTGCTGGGATGATTTTCTGCAACTCGAATATTAGGTTTCTAAAACTCAGAGGTGCGGATCTATCGGTTTCGATCGATATTGGTTTCACTCAACCCGTATAAGACTTGGATCTGAAGAACCTGACATTTGTCGGGTGGACTCAATGCAGTTGCATCAGACAGACCAGCCCAAGGGCTTTTTTGCACACCCTTATATCCACCCACATTAAAGCATTTTTCATCATTTTTTCTTTTCTTCCTTCAAACAAAATTAAACTAGATTATGAAGTGGGAATATGTTATCAAACCTCATCCATGTTTTAAAACTATTATGTCCTTAGCCTTTCAAGTTTTTGTCAAATGGTGGAAAAAATATAATTATGACCATGTCTTAAAAATGTTTTCAAAAATTAAAAAGTCTCTGAGTTCTAGTCTAACGGAGTAGATTTCAGGCTCAATTAGCATCCATTACTAGCAAAAAGGACTTAAAGAAGTTAGCTGGGGCAATGTCACAAGTCTCCAACAGTGATGATGAAGAGGGCCCACAATATCAAGTCAAATTATTTCTATTACAACAATCCACATTATCACCAATTCAACAGGCCTCTCCTTCGTAAGCTCAATAGGCCTCTCTTTCTTAGGACAATTCATTCTACCATCTAGTACATCTGATGGACTCTCAAGATCAATTTGATTTGAAGCTTGCAGATTATGACCCTCAGATTATTATGTAATTCTAGAAGATTATTGCTTTCTCAATTATTCAACATGTTAGATGAAAGTTGTCAGAAGCATTATCTCTTCTAAAAATAAAGACAAACAACTTCGTACGTTATCAGATTACTGTTATTGTACGTGTTTACTATTCAACCTCCCTCATTATTGATTTACTGTATAAAAGTTAGGCGTACATTATTATTGTACATGAAAACAAAATGTTAGGCGTACATTATTGATTTACTGTGTAAAAGTTACTATTTTAGTATCTATAAAAAGGAGTCTGTAAATAAAGAAAGGTATTCAAAATTTATCTGCTGAAGCCCTGCACTTATCTCAATCCTCACTTTTGAAATGCTTTCTCTCTCTTGTGTAAAACTTCCATCGTCTCTTTTGCTTCCAATCCTTCTGAAAATTAATCTCCTTTTAAGTATTATGTTTTTAATAAAATCAAGTTTATCAGTTATAATTTATGTGTTTAATATTTGTTCATGCATATAGTCGGTTATACTGCATTTATATTCTTATATCATGCATATGGCTAGTTATACCGCCTATTATTACTACTAATTCTATTATTATTACTATTTATTGGTATCAGAAATATATAATTAGTAGTAATAATAGAATTAATAGTAATAGTAGGCGATATAACAACTGCTACAGCTTATCAAGTCAAATCGAATGATTGAATAACAACTCTCGGGAATTAGAGGAAGCAAGGCTCGAGATCGAACATTTAAGGTCCAAGAAAAGAGACTTGTAAACTCAATTAGATTAGGCAATGGATATAGATGTGAGATTAGAACAAAACATATGGCACCCCCAACTCTCACGTACAGAAAGGTGGGAATCATGATGCTAGGATGACGATAACACAGATCACACACCCCAAACAACAAGTGCTAAGTATATGTACATGCAAAAAGTGTACAGCAAATATCGCAGTGGATAAATAAAAGATAATCATCTAAGTACCAGAATTTTAAATAAAAATTCAGCAAAATAAAAACCTTTCAAAAGGTTATACAGTTATCCAGGGAATATAAAGTAAATGCCAAAATTACATAGCCATAAAGGGAAACAAATCTCATGATCCAAAAGTGACCATGAGTCAGTCCTTCGGCGGAGCCTATCCCTCAGGCACAACGTCATTTTCTGCATCAAAATCTACGATTCCATGAAACGGAATTGTAGGGTAGGATTACCACAGTGAGATTATGAATCTTACTAAGTACTCAAACAAACAATCCAAGAGATAGAAACATATAAATACAACCAACGTGTATATGCCCACATGAAGAAACATGCAAAAACAAAACCATCATTTTTTCCGAAATTGACATGTTTTCCAATACACTCCAAAAACCCATTTGGCCCAAAACAAGTTAATTAAATACCATCTGTCATTTTTTTAGAAAATTTTCCAAACATAAATCTACAATTTTCCCATAAAATTGTTTGCACATCCATTTAATAGTAAACCGCCATTTCTTTTTTTTTTTTTCTAGAAAATAGCCTAACATATCCATTCAATCAGTCTCTATAGGCAAGAATCACATGCAGGACTTACCACCATCTCTACTGCGTGCAGCGGAGGCAAGAATCACAGACGAAACTCTACCACTATCCCTACAGCTTGCATTGTAGGTGTGAATCACAGGCGGGACTCTACCACCATCCTTGCTTACCACCATCCCTACAGTTCATTTTCCTTTATTTCATTCCTTTCAATCCATTCATTACACATATACCCAAAATTCTTTCTTAACATGAAAATCCAATTTTCAAACAAAACATATAAAAATGCATGCAAACAGTATATTTGATATCATGGCATATCACACATCAGATAAAATACACCATTTACAGTCCAACTCCACAAGTAAACACATCCCCTAATCCGGCCCAAGACCCACATGAGATTGGCTAGGGGAGGTCACTGGTAGAAGGGGAAGCTGTTGGTGGTAGTGCGATGGCTAGGCAACGGTGGTGGAAAGGAGAGAAAACTGTGGGTCTTTGGTGTGTTCATGGGAGAGAATGATAGCGAGTTAGGGGCTGAGCTTGGTTGAGAGTGATGGCCAGCAAGAGGGGAAGCTACCATGGTGGTGGTGGCACTGTAGAGCAGCGCAAATATGGCCCGAGGGGAGAGGGAGAGAGAGAGAGAGAGCTGGTGGGCTGGGCGGTGACAACCAGTGGTGGCACATAGTGGCACGTTGGAGGTGAGAGAAACACATGGGTAGAAAGGAAGGAGTGGTCGTGCAGGCTGGGGAGAAAAAGGTAGAAAGAGAAAAAGAAAAAGAAGAAAAGGAGGAAAAGAAGAAGAAAAAAAAGGGAAAAATGAAAAGGAAAAAGGAAGGGAAAATAGATCCAGACTTTTTATCTTGAGGTCCTAAAACTAATCCAATGGAAATTTTTAAAACAATTGTTTAACTTTTAAAAAAAAAACATAGCAACTAAATAAAATAAAATAGTAAAACCAGAAAATAAAATAATTCAAAATTAAAAGCAATAAGTAATAGATAATAATTAATATAAAAAACCAATTAAAATAAGTTTCATAACTTAACAATTGTAAAATAATACAACAAAAATCATGAAAAATAAGAGAACAAATATTAATAATAATAAAAATAATTATTTAATTAAAACACAAGAAAATATGGGTATCGTAAAACATGCAAAAGAAGCTAGAGATTAAATCCCAAAAAATGTTTGAACAGTGGCAATAATGACATCACAAAAGTACTCCATGCCACCATAATCCTAGAACTTATTTTCTTTAGTTGTCTTTTTATTATTCTGACTTGATACAACATTTGAACAAATATGATGTTTTAATTAAAACTTTTAATATTTATTTCATTTTTTGAATTTACAGTTTACTGTAGCATGAATATCGTTCGAACGTAACATACCCAGTTCAAATGGCACTTTTCAATTCATTACTCTTCGAACATTTTTTCTTCCATTCAAACAACCAACCAAAACCATTCAAATGGGTTGAGAACCATCAATTATGTTCAAACAGATTAATTTCTTGTTTGAACAGACCTCATGTTCAAACATTCAAACAAATAATAGCTTGTTCAAACACATTGTCATCATTTAAGCATACCGTACAACATTCAAGCAAAAATATGGAACCACCTGTTCGAACATATATTTTCTATTCGAACATATATAAATTGCATTCAATCGGATTAATTTTGTTTGAACTAAATTATATTTGTTTGAACATAAATAAACTATTCAAACACCTCCTCCATTCGAACATGATCAAATCAATTCAGGTCATTTGAATCAAATTTCGATTGTGTTTGAATGGATACCCAATCATTCGAACAATAAATGTTCCATTCAAACGTTTTAGGGATGCAAATGTTTCATCCCAAAAAAATTATTTTGTTTGAAATATTTTGACTAGTTTTGCCAAATTTCGTCCCTAAAAGTATTTTTATAGAATGAAATTCAAATTTTGTCTCTAAAAATCTTTTGAGACTAACCTTGTGGGACGAAATAGAGACAAAACATTTTCATCTCTAATACTCTTTGTGGATGAAGATTTCATTTTTTGGGATGAAATTTTTCATCCCAAAAAATGGATTCTCTTATAGTGACACCACACACCTGGTGATGTGGGCTTTTCTCTCCCTTTCTGTCTGTCCGATTCTCAGTCACCCTATCCAAAGTTTCTCTCTCTGCGTGGTCCCTCACCATCTTGAAGTCAGTTTTCACCTCATTTTCAATGACACAGGGCACCTTGAACATCCCTAGAAAACACCACCTTACTCTCAATTTCAGCAGATTCATCGCAATGAGTTTTGGGTGAGGTGGCCTCAAGCGTCGTTAGCCTGGTAGTTGCACAATAACTTCGGCAAAATTTTTCATTTGGTGCCTACTGAAATTTGGGCTGCCTCTGTTAGTATGTTGGAAATTGTAGATTGAGAGATTTCATGGTTGGTTGGCAATATGAAGGAAATATGAGTTTTGGGGTGATGAAGTGCTAAAACTACATAATTAAGTTACTTAAGTGAATAAATTATTTAACCAAAAATGATTTAAGTACTTAATTATATAGTAGATTATGATAATTGAGTCAATTGATAAATTCTGGTATTTTTGTGCTTAAAAAGATTTATAATGCAATTGTTTCACATGAAAATAAATATTTCAATTTTACTCCTCTCATATCATGCTTATTCGCTGCAATCAGTTATTTTTTTAGAAAGAAATACATGAGTTGCTGACATCCCTTTTGAGAAGAAATATTATAACAAATGGGCAATCTTTGAAAGCTACAAACAAATGCGAAACTTATGTGGGTGGTCCAGGTGAGAGAAAGGAGCTGACTACAAGGGCAGCAACAGGAGCACACCTACATGGGCTAGGACTCACTCACCAGACTGTAATTCATGTTTTTTATTTTTTTCTGAGTTTTGGATGGGTTCGGCAAGGAGGCTTTCTCAACTCTCGTTTGTTTTTAATTTTATTTCTTTTTTTTTCTTAGTTTTGTAAAGGTGTGAGTCTTTTTTTTATTTTTTATTTTTATTTTTTTTTAACGTTTTCATTTGGGTTTAGGTTCCAGACCTTAGGGGTCGGCAACTGATTTTATGTTTTTCTTTGCTTTACGTTTTCATTCCAGACTTTTTGGTGAATATTGGTTTTCGGCTTTTTATTTCATTTGAGTTTAAGTTTTCATTTTCAGACCTTTCGGTCAAACTATTTTCTTTTCGGCAATTTATTTGTTCGGCTGGTTTCATTTTAGTTTTTCGTTTCCATCTTTCAGACTTGGGCAATTTCTTTTTTTCTGCAGTTTTATTTCTCGGCAGTTTGGCTTCTGCATCACTTCTTCTTGGTTTTATTTCTTTTGTTTACCATTCTTTTACAATTATTTTCCTACAATAACTTGAAATGTTAGGGTTCATCATGTTTGGGCATTTTGCTAATTTAGAAATGATAGACTAGATTTTTAGCTTGGGATTCAATAAGTAACTCATGACTATTTTGGGTTGGATTTTCTTCAAAGTTATGGAATTTTGAATGATTAGCTTGATATATTGTATTTCATTTTGCCTATGAGAAGGATTAAAGTTCTATGTTCTTGAACTTGATCAGTCGTAGACATAAAGGCATGATTGATGCTTGAACTTGTAACAAGATTTTGATGGCTTTCTTTCACTTTTACATTTGTTATAAAATCTGTCAAGCACCTTGATTATACTAAAAATTGTGCTTATTATTTAATTAACTGATCATAATCTCTTGGAATGAGAAAATGGTTGAGAGAAGATGAAATTAGAGGTCAATCTAACTTCAAATTAGAAATGTGCGAAAATTGCATCCCAAGTGTTTGTTTTATTGCTTCTTACAAGTTTAATTTAACTTCTACACATTTTCCTTAAATCTCTTGGTTTTCGGTAATTTTAGAAACATAGATTCACATTTATTTATATCTTTCATAGTTGATACATCTTTTATAACAAAAATGTTACAAATGCTTTGATAACCCTTTGTCCCTGTGGAATACGATCTTGGACTTATCCTTGATACAACTTGACACTTCTACATTTGGAAGAACACATTTGAGACCGAGTCATGGGGCATTAGGCTCAGGTCATTATAAACCCAAGGCATTATGTTGGACTATTTTGGTTGATGGGTTGTTTATGGGCTCATTTTGAGATTTAGTCATGCCTTAGAATTTTATTAGTTACTAATATTAGTGACATTTTTTAATTAGATTGTGACACTGCTACCGATTAAGTCCAACCTTAGATAGTACACTGCAAAATTCAGGTAAGAGGTGCTCCTACACTGGTTTTTGCATAAAACTAACTAAAGTTAACTTTGTGAAAACCTGCATATTTTTCATATGAAACCCAACATTGGTTATTTATTTATTTATTTTTACACTAGTCTTTGTATTTGAACTGTGAAATCTAACATTTTAGCATGACCGTTGTAGACATGAGCACATTTTTATATTTTGTTCTTCTATTGCATAAAATGTGAACAAGAAGTCTGAAATAGTCCCATAGCCTAGGCCCAGATGAAAACCCAGCTTCTAAATTGATAAAACGGCGTCGTTTGATGAGTTGGCCTTCTTCCTCCCTTTTCTTTGGGAGGGAGGGAGGGGGGAGGGGTCGTTACAACATAAATGGTTTTTTTGCATAAAAAAAAAAATAGATGCAAAAAATGTACTAAATGTCGCCAATATATATTCCGTCCAAAGTTGATCAACGCAACATGGACACTATTAATGACTCTCAAAAGGTTTTTAGCATCTAAAAATGTTAATGTCGCAAAAAATGACTATTTGCGAGTGAATATTCATGACAAATTGTTGGTTTCCATTGACGTAAACGCAGTAGCCGATGGTAAAAAAAAAACATTTACGACATACAGTGTGTGCCGCAAATATATATATAAATGTCAGAAAAAAGTATTACTTCCGAGCTTATTTTATGGTCGAAAAGAAAACGTCGCGATAACTTACTACTTTGCGTTGATTACCACCGTCACAAATGTTTAATAAGTGTTTCACAATAGCATGATGTATCTGTCTAACCAAATGTTCCTTATATTTGTGACTAACTCAATTTTGTCGCAAATATGTAGGGTTTTAGTAGGAACAAGGTTTATCTGACACATAACAAACAGTCGGAAATAAAATTGCCACAAATGGCAATTTATTGTAGCAAAAGATTAGTTATATTTGCGTCTTGGAAAATCTAATTAATTGAGTCTTAGTGGTATGGTTTCAAATATATGGCCATATCTTGGAAAATCTAGTTAATTGCGTCTCAGTGGTATGGTCGCAAATACTCCAATTTGTCCATACGTGACACATTTGTAGTTGTTTTTAATTCAATTGCATCACAAATTGATGTGTAATGGACTCAAAAGTTTAATTTGTTACGTGGTCACAAAATCATTTGCTCGACCATAAATGATTTTCAATTCTTATGGGTACACTTAGAATGCCACTTACAAAAATTGCTAGTGCTAGTAGACAAACTATTTAAAGAAGCTCTTTTAATCATATATCATTTGTAAGCCAAGCATATATATTCATCCATATATTGATTGTGAGATACCCATAATAGTAGACATCATACCAAGTTCAGTTCCAACCATAAAGCCATGTCACAAAATATACATCCAGAATGCTAAGTGGATTTTAGACAACCATGGTGTATGCTCTAAACCTATACAAGTGTGGGAGACAACCTTTATAATCATATGGGAGAGAGCGCATATGATTGTAGCACAAAATACCCAACATATAACTTTTGAGTTTCTTAAGACAACCACATCAAAGTCAACTCTAAACTTATACATATGTGGGAGATTTATACTCATGGTGAAGAGCACATATGATTTTTACCACACTTTGGGCAATGGAAATCATGGTGTATGCTCTTCACAATGATTGTACATGCATCTTCAATATCTTCTTGCCCATTGAATATTGTTGTTAAGTTCCATTTTTCCTGCATTAATTTGAAGAGTGAATTAGTATCATGTAGACCAAACCACTATAAGTCATGTCCCACTAGGAACATAATAACAATAGCCCAGCAGACACTAAAAGAATGGCTCTAATACTGATATAAACAACATGTGATCCATGCCTATCCTCATCAACACTCAGTACTTTACCAGTTTAATTAACATAATTAATATATCTGCCTCACCTCAGATGACCAAGTTGCATTCCCAAGGAAAAACATATGCTATATGGCACAAATAATTCAATGTTACTTGGAAAGTTTAAATGGAAAAGATCATTTAAAAAACTACATGAATAGACAACCACCAGTATATACAAATAATTGGAAAATATAAATAACCCAACACAACCTCAACAACCACACCCATGTACAAACACATCCACAAATTGTTTACCTGTTAAGCAACACAAAAATGGCTGGTTTGTTTCATTGCATCCAGCCACCACCAATATGGCCCAAATACTTAGTTCTAAAATATGTACTTACCAGCCAGCCAGTCTTGAGGTTGACCCACATGCATCCATCCATTCATCACTTTAAACTATACATCTCTAACGTTGTCTCCCATCAGTTTCCAAAAGCTTTCCCACCATGGCCTCTCCAAGAGATTGGCTTGATACAAAAAAAATCACTTGCTTGTTGGATTACTCAACACCATAAGTCTCTATTGGAGACTCTCTCTGTGCATATTGCTACTATAACATGGTGCTATAGGTCATGAACTTAACAAATTCAGCCTGTTTCTCCAATAGGTCCTGCACATGGTTCTTTAGTTCATCAAGTTTTGCTTTGTAATGGCAACCATCTTCTGAGGACCCCCCGTCATCGACACCACATGCACAACAATGCGACCTCCTACTTGACTCAGGCATCTCCATGTCTCCCAAACGTCTGGCATATTCATTTGGCCTATGCCCAACAACCTCCTTAAAAATGACCACTGCTACCTTTCTAGTTTGATCCATAGGGTCTAGCCCATTTAGCCTTTCCACCATTTTATTCTTCAACAATAAAATGCACAAATATATATTTTTAAAACAATTATGATATTAAGCAATGTAACAATAATTAAGCTATCATACGTTTTGTACCCAATTGTTCAAACCAATATGCTATCGGGATTAATGTTACTTTACTCACATACATATCTTCAGCCATGCCTGTTACAAATTTGTTCTTCTTTTTGCTCAAAAGTGACTCCTTAAAGAAATCAACCAAGTTGTGCACACTCTTATGCTGCAGCATGCAAAGCAAATAATTCAACATGCACACTTCAAATTCACAGCTTGCACAAAGCTAGTTTTTCAAATACATGTTTCACAATGAACTTCCGAAACTTGAAAACCAACATCATATTTTTTACCTTTTCTTCTAATATTATTGCAAAAGATTTCCTACCAGCTATATGGTTAGTTCACAACAGCTCCCTATTGGCCTTATTTCACAGTATCAATGCCTGGTGGAAATTATACATGAAACACAAAAACCCTTTATATCATAGCACAATTTGGGGATGCTAGCCACCTCCTATTTGGCCTTCTGTCACAACCATGGCTAAGTTATATGGTGGCACAAATCTATGTACGCCAAAAATTTAAAAAGCAAGACAACATATCACCATTACCTTGAATTCCTTACTACCCCATCTTATACATAACTTCTGGCAAACATCTTCATCCACCTCGTCAGTACCTCCTACTAGTGCTACTTTATGAGATCCCTAATTGATGTATATTCTATGGAGCTCATAATGGAACCCATTGAATTGCTTCTGTCATTGTAGAGTGACTGCCTTGCGATTAGGGGTGCTACCTGCACCATACGGTGCGGGGTAGACCCCCCCCGGGCCCCCGCCCCCGCATGGGGCCGATGGGGAAAATGTCCCCCATCCCCAACCCCCGGTGTGCGGGGGTGGGGTACCCCATCCCGCATGACGGGGTACGGGGTGGGGGGGCAATCCGTCCACCCCCCCGTACCCCCCTTTGGGCCTTGGGCCAAGGAGCATTTTCTGGGCCAAAAATGGCCCAGAAGCAATTTCTGGGCCATTTTGGGCCCAGAAACCTCAGCAATGGGCCAAAATGGCCCACAAGTATGTATTTTTGGCCCAAAAAAAGCTTGTAGGCCATTTTCATTTTTCAGCCCATAAAATTATAAGTAAAAAGGAAAAAAAAAATTTAAAAACCAGATTAAAAAAAAAAGTGTTATGAATGGTAATTGATTTTATGGCTAATAAAAGTTACTAGTCTAAGAGTCTAATACGTAATAAACTAATAATAATAACTAAGCTATTACAAAATTGAAAGTCTAAACAATTAAACAATTACAAACATAAAAGTGTCCAAGGGACATTGTATCAACATTACAAATTATTGAATACAAAATTTGAACAAATAATTAAAAATTGAATATTCTAAAGAGGCTTGTCAGCTGTGGCTTGTCTTTGAGTCAAGGGGTGTGACAGTTGGGGCGGCCCGGGCTTGAGCACATTTTTATATTGCAGCGATGCTAGACGTCTCATATGTTACTACAAAAATTAATATTAAAATTAATAACGATGAAATGGAAATGAATATAAATAAATTAAAATAAAAAAATAAAAAACAATTACCAGGTGGTCCAAATCCAGACTGATCACCACCCTCATCGGTCTCCTTAAAATCTAAAATATCCGGAACATGAATATCCTTTCCTATCGTCCAACTCTGTGTGCATATCAATGCCTCTACAGTTGTAGGAGACAATGAACTACGGAAATGATCCAATATACAACCTCTGGTACTAAAGGCTGACTCTGAGGCAACGGTGCTAATAGGGATGGCCAAAATATAGCGGGCAATCTCAGAAATGATGGGATATTTCTTTGAGGCATTCTTCCACCATCCTAATATATTGTAATGATCATCATCATCTTGGACCATATCCGCTGACAAATAGTTGTCTAACTCAGAAACGACCTCTGTAGATTGATGGACTAGTGTGGGATTCTGTGCGAGGGTCTTAGTCCACGGCATTCTGCGCTTCTTTGTAGGAGGCCCGGTCATGGTGTCTGTAGAAGGCGTTGGGGTTGGTGTATGTGTCTTCGATGTAGTACAACCCTTAATTGCCGTAAACTCGTCATACAATTTTTTCAGGGTATCTCGGGCCAATTCACCAATAATTTCACTCCATACCTGATCGTGAACAAGTCCCAACCCATATAACAAGCCTGAAACTTTCAGACGGGGATCAAGAATAACAGCCACATATAAGAAAATATTCATCCTAGTCAAATCTCCCAAATACTTGTCATATTTTAGCATCATGGTCACTGTCATCCCCCTCATCCTTTCATTGGAACCCCTACGCATATCTTCTAATTCTTCTTTTACCCTACATATTTGTTGACAAAACCCATGGGATGTTGGGTACAAAGACCAGATATATTCAATGTGACATCATAAAATAATCCAAGAAAATCAACGAAAGTAGAAACTACCACCCAATCATCATCATTAGGCTTTCGTGATCCACCGTGCTCATCAAAGTATTTGACATATTGGATGTCTTCATCACCCAATAATTGAAAGGATGCCTTATATTCTTGGGCCGCCTCCAACATCAAGAAGGTTGAGTTCCATCTGGTAGGAACATCAGTACAAAGACCCTTCTTCGATGTTATGCCCGCAGCCTTTGCAGCAACTTTGAATTTCTCCAATCTAGAAGGAGAAGACCTCACCCATTTCACAGCCATTCTAACTCGTGCAACCGAGTCATCAACATCTTTCAACCCTTCAGTCACAATTAAATTCAAAATATGTGCAGCACATCTAACATGCAAGTATTCACCACCCAAGAATGTCTTATTTGCATCTTTAAGATAATTCTTTAGATATCCCAATGCGACATCATTAGACGACGCATTATCAACTGACACAGACAAAACCTTTTCCAACCCCCACTCCTTTATTGCGGCCTCCAAGGCCTTCCCAATCGTCTCACCCTTATGATCAGTTATTTGACAAAATTTAATAATCTTTTTGTGCAGAACCCAATCAGCATCAACAAAATGCACAGTCAACGACATGTAATTCATATTTTGGATTGAAGTCCAAGTATCGGTAGTGAGGCAAACTACCAAACCCGCCAATTGGCCCCTCAAAACATCTTTATCACGGAGGTACATCTTCTTAATATCCTTTGCCACAGTGTGACGAGAAGGAAGTACAAATCTCGGTTCCAACTCTTGGACAAATTCTTGGAACCCTTTACCCTCCACAAACTGAAAAGGTAGCTCATCCATGACAATCATACGAGCTAACTTCCTTCTACACTCATCGGGGTTATACTTCGTATACCCCTTCAATGTTGGCCCCCCGGCCCCACTACTCTCATCCGCCATTTTAAAATCTAGTCTAGATTGACCCTTCTCTACTAAGGATTTTAAAATTGGACTCTTCTTGCATTGTTCCTCTAGATGGACCTTCAGCTGGGATGTACCATGTTTCCTATAGTGACATCCATACATTTTTCCATAGTGATTACATTTAGCTTATGGGTTGTTGGGGTCACCACCCTCTAGTTTGGTAAAGTGTTGCCAAACTATGGATACAGGTTTCTTGCCCTGTGTGGGTTTCGGAGCAGGGCAAGGTGTACTCATTATAGGGGTAGGAGTAGGGTTAGTTTCTGGGGTAGGGGTGTTGGCTGGGGTAGGGGTGTTGGTTGGGGAAGGCGAGCTATCACTGAAATCCGAAGACATTCCTGATTCTCCAACAAAAATAAAAATAAAAATAAAATTCAAAGTGCAATCCAACACAATCAGGGCAAACTGCATACAAAACCAAATACATCAAAAAAATAATTGGGTTTCGGATTGGAACCCCAAAATCAAATTAGGGGTTTCATTGATTGAAACCCCTAATTCAATAAATCTCATGGTGCAAAAAGGCCATTTTAGTAGTACCTTTTAGATAGCAAGTAGCATTATTTATTTTTAAATTACTAGTGATGAAAACTGAAATATGAGATTTTAGATTAAAAAAACGTATATTTTTAATTAATAATATTCATGATAATACAAGTTATATATATATATACACTATATAAATTTCAAACTAAACTAAAGTTTATAAGATTTTGTGATAAAATTAATATTTTTTATAATTTCTTATTTGATTGAGGATATGCCAATGATTAGGAATAATGTTATTTATCATCTTAAATCTTATCATCTCATAATACATCATTAGATGATGAGATGGGTTTCAAGAGAATGGACAATTTGAGGATTTTGTTATGTATTTTCGCGCATGATGAGATGGGTTCCAATTCGAATTCAATTATCAATTTAGGGGTTTCATGATGATTGAAACCCCTAATTCAATTTGGGGGTTTCAATCAATGAAACCCCATAAAAAAATTAGGGTTTCGGATTGGAACCCTAATTTAATTTAGGGTCCCAATCCGAAACCCTAACCCCTAAATTGATTTAGGTTTAAACCCCTAAATCAAATTAGGGTTTCGGATTGGAACCCTAATTTAATTTAGGGTCCCAATCCGAAACCCTAACCCCTAAATTTGAAATTTACAAAAAAAAAAAAAAAACCATCCAATGAATCCAAAAAAATACCAATCCGAAACAATCACACAATCACACGAATCCACAACACAGAATTCACAAATCCCATCCTCCATCTCTGATTCAACCCCATCCTTCCTCCAATCTCCGATCAAAACTCAAAAAAAAAAAAATCAACGGAGAAAATCAAAAGAGGAGGAGAAAATTTACCGTGCGGCGTGTGTCCGGCGTCGTGCATTGTGCGAGAGAGATGGAGGAGGGAATACAGCGTGCAACGGACGGACTAGTTGCGAGAGGGAGGAGGTAACATGGGGGCTTCGACTGGAGTGGGTTTCGTGCGAATTGCAAAGGCCGAAGGGGGACTCGGGAGGGGAGGGGAGGGGGGACCGGGGGGGGGGGGTATGGGTTAGGGTTAACCCATTAATGAAACGGTGCCGTTTTGTCAACTACAAAACGTCGCCGTTTCATTTAAGTATCCGGTTATTATATATATATCATATATATTATATTATATTATATATATATATAACCGGTGCGGGGCGGGGGAAAAACGGACCGGGGGGAGTCCGTTTTCGTCCCCCGCCTCCGCTGGGGGTGGCCATGCGGGCCGGGGGGCCCCGCCCCGGCCCTAACGGAGCAGACGACCCGCCCTGCCCTATGCGGGGACGGGGTGGGGCAGCGGGTTCCGGGGCCCCGCTGCCCACCCCTACTTGCGATGATTAATCTTCTCCCATTGTAATATAAAATCAGCCTGTAATGAAAACAATAAGAGATAAGTAGAATGAAACAGTGGCTCTAATGTACCCATAATTTGCGTTAATATCATGAAATGACTTAGGACTTACACAAACACGATTACATAGCTCTTCCTTCTCCTCCTCAGTCACATCATTCCAACAAAAGTAACTCATGTTGGCATGATGCTTGACTATATATGTTCCCCTTCCAACAAATATAGTCGCATGCACGCATGAGACCTTACAATCACCGTCCTTGATTAGAAAAGGAATTGGGCCAATCTTTCACAAATTCTCAAACTTTGTGCTCTTTGCAGGCCCTCGACCACGCTTCTAAGGTACAGATACTACTAGAAATTTGACCCCACAACAAGTATGTCAATACTACTTACAAACAAGCAGAGCACACTCATTTACAAATAGAATTGTGTTACCTGTCTCTTCTTCAACCCTTGGAAATTCAGTCTCGTAAACCACATCTAGTGGTTGTGTTGAGTCATCTGATAAAAAGGTACTGTTGGTGGGGGCGACTGGAAAATAGACTGTGATTGTGGTTGTGGTTGTGGTTCTGGTTCTGGTTGTGATTTTGCTATTCCTATTAATGGTCATCCAACCCGCCTTCTGATTAAGGTACCCCTTCCACATGGCCTTCCTCTTATTGTTCTTGCCATCACTAAACTCTTCCTTTGGTTAGATCATGGCTAAGCTGCATCAAAACTCTCATGTTAGTATAATATGGAATTTGACACATGAAAAACTTATACCAAGTCTACCTATACTTGATATAGCTGGGCAAAAAAGAACACCCTCAACTAGGTTCTCCTTGTAAACAGGGGCTTGAAGCTGACTAATCTCATGTATGTGGACAGTCATCATTGAATTAAATAAATATGCCAATCCGATGAACGAAATAAAGTACACAAACAGAATTATAGACTAAAACAACACTTATAAAGAAGAGATGGAAACCAGTTTCAACACAAAATGTTGAGAAAACATTAATTGGCATATATGATGCACTGATGGACTCAGACCACATAATAGCTCTTTCAATCAAGAATCTTCAGAAGCAGAACTGGAATTTAAAGCTGTAATTTCACCATCACTGTCGATTTGTAGATTAGAACTCACTACTATAATATAAATAAAAAATAAACAAGAAGAAGAAAGAAACAAACCAAACGCGCATTTAAAAAATGGGGCATAATTAAAATCGGCTCATATCAAGAAATTCAAGCATTTTTCTGTTTACGCTTCATTGAGACTTCTTAGAAGCACAGATAGTGTAATCATTGCCAATAAAGTCAATAAAAAATATTATGCCTTCATTTTCTAACTAGTTCAATGAGATCCATGCTAGTACATCGTGCAGAAGCAGCCAAGTATCTCAAAAGAAAAAGAAGAGGTATAGAAAATGCAAACACAGAGAGAAAGCCCAAGTGAGAGACCCAAAAGAGCATTGTCATTCCCTAGTAAAATCTCTGCCCATACATTTTCGATCATCTTGCGGAGACCCAACAACCAAGACCATGAAATTTCTCTTTTGGCCTAAGCTCTGTTAAGTAGGAATTAACAAATCCCATCACGAGCACAATGTAACCAAGCAAACCCAAACAACACCAACCAAAATCAAACCCTAACAACAAATTCACTAACTAAAATCAAATGAAAAGTTAAGGATTTTACCTTATTCAACCAACTCGGTGCTAAAGTTATAACCCAAGCGGTGTCGTGCTGGAGAGAATGAAGTGAAAAGGGAAGAAGACAAAGCGACGAGAAAAACAGAGGGAAGTGTTGTTGTTTGAACCAAAACAACACCCGAAGAAACCCACAAGTAAGAGATGTGGGAGAGAGGAGGCAAAGAGAAAGAAGAGAAAAAAGCCCACTATGTGTGATGCAGAGAAGAGGAAAAAAACCCACGGTGTGTGCCGCGAAAAAATAGAGGAAAGGAGAAGAGAAAGAAAAGAAAATAAACTAGAAGATGTGAATGAGCGAAGAGACGCTAGATAGAGATGGAGAAGAGAAAGAAGAGAATGAAACAGAGGAAAGGAGAAGAGAATGAAAGAGAGAATGACAAAAGAAGAAGAAAAAGAAAAAAGAAACTAGAATTAGAGAAGGAAGGAAGAGATCACGCGGGGGTCTGGAATAAGATGAGAAGCAAGATAAAAACGTGCACATTGGAATTAGAGAAACCCAGAAGAGACGCGGGAGAGAGAGAGAAGAAGAAAAGAAAGAAAAGAGATGCGGGAGAGAGGGGACATAAAATTTAATTAGGCCTTTGTGATCCTCTGTCCTTGGGACATGATGGAGATGGGATGGATAGCCCCTGCTTAGTCACAACAATTTCAATTAATCGATTATGCATATGTAAATGATATTTTTGATGAATATAAGATGAATTTGAAATTTTATTATTTCATTTACATCAGTCTTTACATTAGAATAGCTAGTTTTTCATTATATAACAATAAAATAATAAAAGATTAATTTTATTTTGTCATTCACATCAACATCAACACATTGGATTATCTATTTATTTATTATATAGAAATGGCTAATTAATAATTTAAAAAATAAATTATTTTTAAATATTATTAATATACGTTATTTTATCATATTTTACTATTCTACCTGTTAAGGGAAAAATTAGTTGGTTGGCATATTCTTGTAAAAATTTGTGTAAAATAGTGTTGTAACAAGTGTTGAAGTAATGTAACATGAAAAAAATTGAAGTGTGCTCAACACAGCTCGAGCAGAACTCAAAACAAAGAGTTCACTCGACTTGCGCTCGATGTGGCGCTCGAGCGATCCTTCCAATTATTTGGCTCGACTTGCGCTCGACGTGGTGCTCGAGCGAGACCCTTCCAGAGTGGGTCGCTTGATGCGAGCAAGACCCTTCCAGAGTGGGTCGCTCAATGTGCGCTTGATGTGGCACTCAAGCAATACCCTTCCAGATTGGTTGGCTCGACTTGTGCTCAATGTGGTGCTCGAGCAAGACCCTTCCAGAGTGGGTCGCTCAATGTGCGCTCGATGTGGCGCTCGAGCGAGACCCTTCCAGATTGGTTGGCTCAATGTGTGCTCGACTTGTCGCTCAAGCAGCTCCTGAAAGACAACGTATGCTTGGTTATAGAAGGTTCCATTTGGTCTCCACTCTGCTTAGTTCTATGGTCACAATAGCAATGTTAACAACATCACAATTAAATTAACCAAACATTTCATGCTGATGCGGAGACATCTACTTGGTCATATCTAATGTAAATAACTTATCCATCCAAATCCAAGTTAACAATGATTACCAAAAAATATTATAATCAGTAGTTACAATTCTCAAAACTAGAAATCAACATCGTCCAATGCCACAAATCAATTCTTAGTTAATTGCAAGAACTAGGTTTCATGTCCATGTACCATTATTGGATGGTATTATCTCTATTTGTGAAGCTTATCAGCATGTCCCAAATAGGCATGACACCTAACCTATAGCATTTAAAAAGCATTTCTTTACAATCATAAAATATAAACTGCATATGCAATTTAATAAATGTCCCAAAATAGACACTATACCTTAGAATGAAATACTAGGCAACAGTTTTATAATGGTTGTTTTAGTCTACTCGACACTATCTTCATCAATCTCTTGGACACTGTCTTCATCAGCGTCTCGGACACTGGCTCCATCAGTCGAATCAAATTTGCTGTCAAAGAGATCATCCGAATCATAGTCATCTGACCTATTGTTCGTAAACATCTGTTGATCAAGATTGTCACTAGGTCTCGCATTCAATGCATACATGGGGACCATCATTGGTTCAACATCTTACCTTATCAATGGGGAATGAAGCCCATCATGTTCAAAGTGAATGTCATGGAAGGGTTCAACATATCCCTCATCCTGATATGCCTCGCCCTCGCTACAATCATCTGAATCACTGACTAGTGGCACTTGTGGAACGTCATACACATTCCTATACGTTATCTTATGCACAACATGGCAAGAACCACCTAAGTTTGTATCTTTGAGATAAAAAAAAACTTGTGAAGCTTGACATGCCAACCCGAATGGTTCATCCTTATACCACTTTTGACTGAAATTTACACTTGTAGTATGGTCAGTCACATGTATCCCTCGGTGATCACCAACATCAAACCAATCGCATTTAAATACCCACACACGCTGCCATCCCATGTAGCGGAACTCCAAGATGTCATTAAGTATGCCATAGAAAGCCACCATGTTGGCTTCATGTTCGACCATAACTACTACTCCACTATTTTGGGTTCAACATTTTTCTTCACGAGGTTTTGTATGAAACCTTATACCATTCATTATACAAGCTTGATAGGATGCGACCCAAGGGTCAGGACTACAAGCTAGTGCATAAAGATCATTGGAAACTTGGTTAGGTTCACTGGCATGCAATGCTTGAACTCGCAAAAAGCCCAAGTTTGCAATACATAAAGAAGAGATGACAAGCGATGATTGTCTAGGTGTTTTTATTTTGTTAAAAATTAGCAATGGCTTACGCGTCTTTTGAACCACTGAAGAAATTCATCTTGATGCCGCCTCTCGATGTTAGGGACACTCTGTTCATGTAAACTGCTGTAATGCTTGCTACAAACAACAAATACAAAATTATAGCATAAAAATAAAGGCCAAAACAATGAATAATGAAATGGTAGCAAAAAATTTGATGGAAGTTGCTATTGCTAGTTTGTCCATATGAAATGCTATTATCAAGTTCTTACTCTAAGTACTGCATGGCCTCTGTGCAGTTATTAAGGATGTACCATCTTGCGGTCTTAAATAGTTTCTTTTCTAAGTGGACAGGTGTTGAAGACCATATTTGCTATAACTTCTGTGAGAAAACTGAGGAGTCACTCATCTAATTGGCCATTTGAACACCAACATCAAAGTTTCGATCTTCTCAACTGAATGACATTGGTACATCATGCAAATACATGGAAGAGAATGTCAAGCATCCTATGTGAATATAGGCCTCGACAATGGAACCTTCTAAACGAGCGTTGTTTTCAATGTACCACTTAAATTTTTTGAAATACCTTTCGAATGGATACATCCACCTATACTGAATAGGTCAACCTAACAACCGTTCTCGGGGCAAATGGACGGTTAAGTGGACCATTACGTCAAATAAGCTTGGTGGAAATATCATCTCAAGCTTGCAAAGAATGAGGACAATCTCGGACTCAAGACGCATAACCACATCCTTCTTACACATTCATGCACACAATTCCCTGAAAAACGTGCTAAGCTCCATCAATGCCAAACGTATATCACTCCTTTAGTACCTACCGATCGCCATTGGTAGTAACCGTTGCAAAAAGATGTGGGCATCATGGCTTTTCATTCTAGAGATTTTACCATCACTGGGATTAACATATCTAGAAATATTAGAAGTAAAGCCATCTGGGAACTTCACACTACTCAACTAATGATAGAACTCTTTCCTTTCATCTCCATATAGCATGAAGTAGGCATGAAGGATAGTAACTCAAACTCCATCTTGCCTCAAGTGCAACTCTTTCTTGATACCAAGTTCAGCCAAATCCCATTGAGCGTTGATATTATCTTTTGTTTTACCTTGAATAATCATCAACGTACCCAATACACTTTCACATATATTCTTCTCGATGTGCATCACATCAAGGTTATGCCTAAGTTCCTGGGAAGACCAATATGGAAGGTTGAAGAAGATACTTTTTTTGGTCCAGTTTAACTCATTCGTGCCACGTTTTTGCATTTTTGCACATTTCCCAAAATGCACAACACCAATGTTATCTAGTTGCGACAAAATATCTTCTCCTAAAAGCTGTCGGATTGGTATCCAGTGATCTTCTTGCCCATTAAAAATAGTTTTCTTTGTTCTCCAAATGTGACCTGATGGTAGGAAGCGGCGATGACCCATGTAACAATGTTTCCGACCATAAGGAAGCCACATGGACTCCATGTGCATATTGCAGACTGGACATGCCAACTTGCCTTTAGTGCTCCAACCCGAAAGGTTCCCGTACATGAGAAAATCATTAATTGTCCACAACAGGGCAACATGCAAGCAAAAAGTTTGGCCACCCATTGAATCGTATGTCTCAATGCCATTTTTCCACAGATCCTCTAGTTCATCAAGCAACGGACAGAGATAAACATCAATTTCATTCCCAAGCGACTTAGGACCAGCTATGAGTAATGACAACATGAAGAACGGATCTTTCATGCATAACCATGGTGGCAAGTTATATGGAACTAGAATCACAGGCCATATACTATATGGTTTAGCCAAATTATCGAAAGGATTGAAGCCATCACTAGCAAGACCGAGTCGAACGTTGCGAGCATCTCTGGCAAACCAGGGATGATCTCTATCAAATTTCTGCCACATCTTAGAGTCGACAGAATGTCTCAAAGTGTTATCATCTCCTGACCTTTTTGTTTGATGCCACCTCATGTATTTTGCTGTTTTCTTAGACATGAATAATCTCTGCAACCTCGATTTCAGGAGAAAAAGCCGCAGTACCTTCTGAGGTACTAGTCGTCGCCTGACGTAGACCCCCACCTGGATGAACCACACTTTGGGCACGCTTGCTTGTTGGCATTTTCCTTCCAATATAGTATGCAATCATTTAGACATGCATGTATTTTGATGTATTTAAACCCCAAGCCCCGCTCTAAGGACCGTGTCTGTCGAATGTTTAATAAGCAGGAAAAACAGTCTTCAAAAGTTTAATAAGCATGTCAAATGACTTTACACTCCAACCACCTACTATTTTGATGTGCAGCAACTTCACAATGAATGATAGTTTTGAGAAGGTTGTGCAATCGGGATAAAATGGATGCCGAGCATCTTCCAACTGTTTTTCAAAAGTGGTTGGTTCTGGGCGCACTTGGTTAGGAACATCAGTACGTGTATCCATCTCTTCATCAACACCCACGGTGGTAGCGGCATGAATATCACCTAACATCTCATGGATGCCATCAATGTAACCATCATCACCATTGTGAAGATTTTCCCCTGCGTCTGGATCGTATTCATCAAAATTCATCGATTCTTGCTCCCCATGAAATATCCATTCTGTGTAAGCTAGATCCATTCCTGTAATGAATAAATGTCCTTCAACCTCATTGATAGGAAGGAACAAGAAATTATGGCATCTTTGACACGGACACCTCACTCGATTGTTTCTATCAATATGAGCTACAACCATTGTGAGAAAATGTTGAACCCCTTCGGCATATTCTGTTGACCTAAACCTATCTCTAACATTCATTCAACTTTTGTCCATCTACAAATTAAGCAATATTAACGATTAGAAATTGTGAATTTAGACTTTCCAGCAAACATCAAGCATATATGCAACCAAATTGATAGACTAACAATTTGTTGGGTTTGCCCCGTTCTAAGAAGAAAGATAGATAAGGAAATCTATCATTGGTGCATAATTCTATTGATGGCCACATACAACCTCTACTACTATAATAGCATGTAAATTGCTGTTTTTAATTCTAAAGTAACAAAAAAGATAGAAATTTTTTAATATAGACTAGAAAATCTTAGCAGTGGTTAAAAACGCAACATGCTAAGTGAATTTTAAATTCAACAATAGCCCTATATATAGACTCAAATTCCATGAAAGGTTTGGATTTGGGCACGGGAAAAAATGGCCTCAGTTGGTGAGGCATCTTGTTAGCCTTTAAACATAGAAAAGGAAAAAAAAAAACCATTTGCTCAACAAATAGCATATACCGTCTAAATTTTGTGAGGTAATGGCAAAATGCAATTACCATCATCTAAAAAATGAAATGGTGATTGTATAAAAAATCCAATAAATGTTCTTGAACCAATACTTCATCCGCAAAGATGTTGGTGAAAAACAACTAATTAAGCAAATGTTTGACCCTAACCTTTGTGACAATTAAACACTCTTGTGAATGAACATTAAATTTATATAAATTACATAAAGGCCGATCCCATCTCAAAGCACAACTCTTGAGTTAAGTTCCATTTGATGCATCCAGAAAACCAACAAAAAAAAATATACAAATGGTCTATATATGTCTATACGGGACTTTAATCAAACAAATGGCATGCAAGTGGAAAGTTCAATTTTCCAAATACTAAATTATGTAAATGCCCAAGTACAATTGCAGTTTTAACTCTTTACTAGAAATTACACAATTCAAGGAGGCCAAGTATTGTGGAACAGAGGATGCAAATACTCAAGTAATGTAGGTGAGAATCGATGTAGGTTATACCTTTGTTGGTAATACGTACCTTGAATGGAGTTGTGAGTGAAAGTGGGATTTAATAGAGGCTTAGAATAAGAGAGATTTTCATGTGTTCTTAACTTGAATCTACATAAACGGCTTCCTCTAAGCTTGGTAAGCTGAAATCCCCTTCCTGGAGTTTCACTCAACAGCCTACAGTGATAGTAGGCAGTGTGCGACTAACATTTAGGGAAAAATAGAAGGGTGTACATGGTACATTTATATATATATTCTTTTGCGTCAGTAATTTGGACACGAAAAGTTAAGATGGGTTGGAATAGACCTATTTGGTTATTGCGACTATCAAAAATTGACGCTTAACAATTAGATGGGTTTAATTTCTTTTGCGACTCAAAAAATAAGACACAACTAAATGTAAGTCGATGCAAATAAAACACACACTGTGCATGTTGCTAATTTGACCATTTCTGATGGTTATTTTCAGTACATTTAATAAAGACGTAAATACCCATTTATCATGACAATTTATGAAATGACGAAAAAGAATTAGACGCAAAAAGCCATTTCTGTTGTAGTGGGGGCAAGGAGGGCGGCACCTTCAAAACTTCATTGAAATCCCTCGCTTTTGCTAGACGAATACCATACAACTCAAACCAACTTATTAAAATAAATCTTAAAAAACACAAGATCCAACATCAACCCACAACAAAAACTGAAGCTGAGGTAGTCCCAATTTATCAATTTTAAAAAAACCTCTTAATAGCTTAGGGACATCCTCATAATTTTCCCAATGATCCAACAAGCCTTCCACTCCTAACTTTGCAAGCTAATCTGCTGAAGAATTTCCTTTCCAAAAATATGTTGAATCTAGACATTCATAGCACTCAACAATGTTTGAATTTCAACAAAAAAATCTTCCAAATACCATACCGAACACCTTTTATCTAGCAGCCATTTTACAACCAACATAGAGTCCATTTTGATATCAATATTAATATAACCAAAAGATTTTGCCAACCTCAAACCATGTAATAATCCTTATAATTCTCCTTTATTATTCATGCCTTCACCAAAGTGATCTGAAAATGCAGCAACCAAGTTACCTTGATGATTTCTAAACACCCCACCAACGCCCATCAAACCTAGGTTACCAATGCAACTTCCATCAATATTTAGCTTTACTCTACTGGAGACACCACCGAACTCGTTTTGGGAGTTTTGGGAGCTTTGAGGCACATGTTTAAATCGCAATGATAGAGATTCAAGCATCCGTTGATCAAGGCAAGAAAGGACAGCTGTATCCTTCAATTTCAAAGTAGACCATCCAATGAAATATTTTATTTTTGCCCAAACTGACTGCACCAATTCATTCAACTCTTCTATTCTAGCTTTACATCTTCTATTCCACAAGCACCAAATCTATCACGCCAATCCCTTCCTCTCATGGAAAGCAATCCCACACAATTAAAAGCTTTATCCCAAATCATTTTGGCAAAATCTCATTTTGCCAAAACATGATTTAAATCCTCATATGCCTCTACCTCACGACAATTACACCTTCATACAATAGGAAACCCAACCTTTTGGACATAATCATCCACACTCAAAGCATCAAAAAATGCTTTCCATACCACAACCGAAATGTTTTTTGGAAGCAAACGATGCCACACCCTCCTTGACCAATCCATAACTAGAGCTCGTACTCTCAAACACATCCAAGCACTTTTTGTTGTAAATTTTCCATCCACATTTTCAGTCCAAACCAAAATATCGTGACCTTCCTTATGATGAACCAAGCTTTGCATAATAGACAAAAGCTTTATCAGCGCCAACCGACCAAGTTATAGCATCAAAGTCCCAATCATCTTGGAGTTTGCATTCCTAAACCATAATCTTTGGAAATGGACACTTTGGAAACAAATTTTTCAACGGACCCTCATCCAACCATTGATCATACCAAAAGGTAATTCTCCCCTATCTTATTTTCCAACGAGAATGATATAAAGCCAATGGTAGACATCTCACAATCATACACCAATTTCTCGAGCCCTTGCATGGATCAATTAATGACACATGTTGAGTCTTCACATACTTGGTTCAAAAAAAAATTCATCCAAAGAGAATTCTCATGTAACAATTTCCAAGCAAATTTTACATGTAAAGAAAAATGAATATCATCCAAACTTTTGATGCTCAAACCACCTTCCTCAATTGGCAAGCATATCTTCTTCCATGCACGCCAACACCGTTTGTCTCTTCCATTGGAAGAACCTTGAAAAAATTTACTAGAACACCCATTTAATCTTTGCAAAACAGCCTTGGGAACCTGGATACTTGCTAATAAATGAATAGGCAAACTCATCAATACTTGCCTGATCTAAGTAAGTCGAGCTGCTTGAGAGAGCAATTTAGATTTCCAGCCTCCAATTTTTGCACATACTTTAGTCACCAAATCCTCCCAGTGAATTGATTTCAACCTCCTTGTAATAATAGGTATGCCCAAATTTTGAAGAGGAAAAACACCCTCTTGAAAACCAAATAATCGAAGAAGCTCTAGTCGCCTAGCATGACTGATTTTGTGAGAAAAACTCGGAGAAGATTTCCCAACACTAATTTTCGAACCCAACCATCTTTCATAAGTTTAAAAAATATTTAGAATATTGTGAAGAGACTTGAGACAATGTCATCTGCATATAGCAGGCAACTCCTCTCGGATGTGAAAACGGCTCAATTTTTCCTTCCTCAAGATCTAGCAATTCTTAAGGAATTAAATGTTCCCTTTGTTCCATTTAAAAAGAAAAGTGAGAAGGCAGTTGCTTGGAAGAAACCGAGAAGGGGTGGTGTCAAGCTAAATATTGATGGGAGTTCTCTTAGTAATCCTAGGATGGCTGGCGGGGGAGGCATTCTCCGGGATGATAAGGGTCGAACCATGGCGGGTTTTGCAACCCATTATGGCATGGCATCCAATAACGTTGCTGAGGGACGTGCACTTTTGGATGGCCTCCGAATGGCTCACCATATGAGACTTAGAAATGTTATGGTGGAATCGAATTCGGCAGTTCTAGTGGGATGGATCCAATCCAGAGAGTGTAACCTATGGTATTTGTGGGGTTTTTGGGAAGAAATTAAAATGTTTTTTGATGCCTTGAATTGCAATATTTGCCATATTTTTAGAGAAGCTAACATGGTTGAGGATTTTCTTGCCAAATAATGTGCTCTTAATAATTGTTGGTCCTTTACTAGAGCAAAGATAGGAAGCTGGATGCTTAGAAGTTTGTTGTGAATGGATTGTTGGTAGCTTCCTTATTTGCGTTTATAATAATTTTTATATTGGTTTTGGCTTTGAAAATTGTTGGCATCTGAGATGTAATATCGCAGGTGTGTTGGATTGTTCTCAAGGTATTCCTCTGCTACAAGTGAGAGTTTTTTAATAAAATCGAGAGGAGACCTCAAAACCATACTTTAATAGCCTACATAAGACCTCCTCCGACCACCATAATAAATAAAAGAGGGGATAAATGATCACCTTGTCAAAGACTCCTACCACCTTTGAAGAATCCTTGGGACACCATTCATTACCACTAAAAACCACGGTGAAGAAATACAATTTCTAATCAATTCACAAACTTTAGGAGAAAACCCAAAACCTTCCACCACATGCAATAAAAAAACCCATTCAACACTATCATATGCTTTTGCCATACCCACCTTCATGATCAACACATTAGCATTTCTCCTCTTTGTATTAATAGAATGAATCATTTCTTGTGTCAAATTAATGTTATAAAAAATGCTTCTCCCAAGAAGGAAAGATCCTTGCTCAGGCGAAATCAATCTAGAGAAAATAGGCGTAAGACGTGAACAAATATTTTAGAACAAACTTTGTAGATTACAGAACATAAGCTAATTTGACGAAACTTTTCAAAGTTCGTCGGATTATCAACTTTTGGAATGGGCACCAAGGACGACATCGAATAGAACTGAGGGAAATTATTTCCTCTAAAAAATTCACCGACTACATCCACGACATCCATCTTCACTGTATCCCAGCAAGAGCAAAAGAAACCTGATCCAAATCTATCTGGACCAGGACTACTATCAACGGGAATAGAAAAAACCACGTCCTTCACTTCCTCCAAGGATGGCACCTTACATAACATCATATTTTCTTCTTCAACAATCGATGCCTCAATTAAAGATGATAAATTCAGTAAAGAGTGCGTTGGCCTAGATCTTAGAAAATCTTCAAAGTACTCCACTGCACCAACGTAAACATCTTTAGGAGAACCTAAATACTGACCATCGGAAAACCTCATTTCTGAAATCATCTTTGACTTGACTGTTCTCATTGCACGGAAAAAGCTTGCTGAAGCCTCCCCCTAATTAATCCAGATGACTTTTGAAATTTTCCGTAGCCAAATTTCCACCTGACACAACCAAGTATCCAACTCTACTGTTGATGTTAACAAGTCCAGTTCCGTCTCATTCGAAAAAGCCTCATGTAAATCATTTTCCAGGCCTTCTATCCTTTGTTCCAAGTTATGAATATGCACATCCGTTTTACCAAAAAATTTTATTCCATTCTCTCAAGGATTTTTTTATTCTTTTTTTAATTTCCTTGCCAGACAAAAAAAACCGGAATAACCAATTTTCTCCACCCAACCCCTCTTTATCAAAAACTATTATTGTGAAAGTACCATATAGCTTTTCCTTATTAACATTTTCCACAGCCTAACAATTTTTTGGAAGTTCCCAATGGACTCACGATATTATGAAAATCAGTCGTCCAATGAAAAACCCAATAATACACCCGTCGACATCACAAGACTCAAGAGCAAAAGCCTTCATGCAATCCTCTTCATTAGCAAATAGCACAAAAACATTCCGTGGCTTACACATATATAGAAGAAACCACAGGTTGATGAGCAAGACCCCAGTGATTTGATCTAATGAAAGATCGAATCACATCCAAAGATGGTCTTGTCGTAGAAACTTCAGGACTAGAGGAAATTTATAAGGTTGAGCCGAAACAGCAATTTCCACTTTGGAAAAAACCACACAGACATCCCCATCAACAACCTTTGGCACACACCAAGGAACCATCACTGCCGGCAGAGGTTCTGCCGTCTGCGCCACCACGTCAACAAACGAGCGTCCACCACGAAAAGCCAACACCATAGGCCCACCCAGGGCCCCGGCGGTAGCCATGCAAACCCTAGGATCACCTAGAATGTAAAATTTGAATCACCAAAAATCGCCCAGATTTTACGGAGCAATTTGAAAAAAAAAAATCCTCCCCGCCTTCTTCCTCCTTTTAGTTTCCTTCTTACCAAAATTCTTTCTTCCCCATTATCCCTCTTCCACCATTTTCTCTTCCTTGAATCCCACCTTCCCCCACACCTCTTCAATCAGTTCCTTATCTCTCCCAAAATCTCTTACAAACTCACTTTTACTCCCTCTCCCTCATTTATGGTTTTTTGTTTCCTTCTTAGTGGTTTGTGTTAAGGAAAGTCATAGTCAGCATGCTATATTGGAAGAAGAGGCAGGCGTGATCAAGTGATTGCAGAATAGTTTACGGGATACTCTTTCCTTTTTGGTGTTCCTTGATCTGCTGCCTCTGTTATATTTATTTCTTTCCTTTATATTTTCTTTCCTGTTTTGTTCTTTATTCATTCCTTGTACAGAATATATTGTTATCAAGCTGTAAGTGTATATATAAGTAAATATATGTTTCGGTAATGGTTAAGTGAACTATTACCACTTTATACAATTCTTTCATGGTCTCAGAGCCACTATAGCTTCCGCTACCTCAAAGTCATCCTGTTCTAATCATCAATGGCTTCCGCTCCCTTGGTTTTCCTTCAACCGAACTTTTCTCAACTAGTTTCGGTCAAGATGGATGGCACCAATTATCTTAATTGGGTCTCCCAATTGCTACCGGTTCTACGTAGCAATGATTTGCTCGGATTTGTGGATGGTTCTGAACCCTGTCCTGAGCAATTTCTGTGTGACTCTGAGGGAAAGTCTACCAAAACTGTTAATCCTGAATATAGTCTGTGGAACAAGAAGGACCAGTTTGTCCTTGGATGGCTAAATGCTACTCTAACAGATAAAGTCCTTCCTTCTGTCTTTGGTATCACCTCTGCCAAACAGGTGTGGGACTCTCTGGCCAAGCGCTATGCTTCCCACTCACCTGCTCATGTACAGCGCCTTAAACGTCAATTGCAAACACTGCAGCAAGGCAACAAGACATGCACCGATTATTTAGCTGCTGCCAAATCCCTTGCCGATCAGCTTGCAATTGTTGGTAAGCCCGAAAGTGAGACTGATCTTCTCTCTTATGTGTTGAGTGGATTAAACTCAGCCTATAATCCTTTTGTCACGTCTGTTTCATTTGCCTTACGATATAGTCAAATGAGTTTTGATGACTTCCAATCAGAATTGCTTTCTTATGAGATAATGATTGATAATCAAGCCCATTCATCCTCTATAGAGCAACCCAGCTTTGCTATGGTTGCTGGCAAACATCCACGTGAGGGAGGACAGTGGCGTACCAAACCAAATTTCCCTCCTAAAAATTCTTCAAGACAAGGTCACTCCAAGCCACAATTTTCCAAGTTCCATCCGCAACCTACCAAGGCACTCGGCGGGCCTTCAACTTTGGCATCCAGTGGCAATGGCCACTCTTCTTCTCGTATTCCCTGTCAGATTTGTGGAAAAACAAGTCACCAAGCCTTGGACTGCTACCATCGCATGGATTACAGTTATCAGGGACGTCATCCACCCACTCAACTTGCTGCAATGGTTGCTCACAGCAACAATGTTTCTGATGAGTCCAACGTGTGGTATGCTGACTCTGGGGCAAACCAACATATTACTAATGAAGTTGCCAATCTATCTTTGCAGGAAACTTATACTGGTGAGGATTTGGTGGCTGTAGGTAACGGATCTGGTCTCTCCATTTCAAATATCGGTTCCTTCTCCGTCCAAAATCCTCAGAAAAATTTGTCCTTTCAAGACGTGTTACATTGTCCTAACGCCGTGATTAATCTCTTCTCTATAAATAAATTCTGTGTGGATAACAATTGTTATTTTATTCTAACCGATACTTGTTATTATGTCAAGGACAAGACAACGGGAAGAACACTTCTGGAGGGAACAAGTGAAGGTGGCCTCTATCCTATCAAGTTGAATAAAATTTCTCTCAATAACTACCATGCCCGTGTAGCTCTCTTTGGGATCAAAACCTCTCTTGATGTGTGGCATGCTCGTCTTGGCCATCCTTCTCTACAAGTGACCAAGCAGATTATTTCCTCCTTCAAGCTTCCAGTTGCCGGATCTCTCTCTCAAAATTCTATTTGTTCTTCTTGTCAATTAGGAAAAAGTAAACAATTACCTTTTATTCAGTCCAGTCGAGTCTCTGTTAGTCCTTTGAATCTTATTCACTCCGATGTTTGGGTTTCTCCTATTCCTTCTACAAGTGGTTGTCGGTACTATGTTATTTTTATTGATGATTTTTCACGTTTTACTTGGATGTATCCCATTTCTACTAAATCAGAAGTCTTTAGTTGCTTTGTCAAATTTAAGCTATTAGTGGAAAATCTTTTCTCTTGCAAAATTAAACAATTTCAGTCCGATAATGGTGGAGAATATACTTCAAATCAATTTCTTTCCTTTCTAAATTCTAATGGTATTCTCCATCGGCTCACTTGTCCATATACATCGCAACAAAACGGAATTTCCGAACGAAAACATCGCCATATTATGGAAATTGGCTTATCCTTATTGGCTCAGTCCAATCTTCCACAACAATTTTGGGTCGATGCTTTTTCCACTGCCATTTTTCTTATTAATCGTCTTCCAACTCCTGTTTTGCATTCCAACTCTCCTTACAGTCTCCTCTTCAAAAGAGCCCCTGATTACTCTAAACTCAAATCCTTTGGCTGTGCTTGTTACCCTCTCCTTAGACCCTATAATACAAACAAGCTCACCTTCCGTAGTAAACAGTGCATCTTCATCGGATACTCATCTAATCATAGTGGTTATCGTTGCCTTGATCCCATCTCAAAGAGAATATATTTATCACGACATGTAGTGTTTGATGAAAAACTTTTTCCAGCTAAGGATACATCCATTGTCACTCGTCCATTGGAGGATAGTTCACCCGTTGCAGGTCCATCATTTCCTCCACAAAGCTCCTCTGTTTTGCCTCCAACTCAGGTACTTTCTCATCCCTTTATTCTCGGGCCCACTTCATCCCAATCCCCTCCTGAGTTTGACCCACATGCTCCCACCACCTCACCTTTTTCTCATGCGCATGACTTATGCTCAAATCCTTTGGTACCTCCACGTAGCATGCCTACTTTAGACAACTCTATCCACACTCCTTCGGTCACCTCTCCCACCGACACATCCTTCCCAAATCCTTTGGTACCTCCACGTAGCATGCCTACTTTAGACAACTCTATCCACACTCCTTCGGTCACCTCTTCCACCGTACCCCTCATTAATCCCCTTCCTTCCACCCATTCGATTGTGACAAGATCACAAACTGGTTCTTCCCGGCCCAAACACTTCCCAGATTTTGTTACCAACTACTCCACTCGTCATCCCATATCTGCCTTGGCCATGATTCCCTTACCTAAAGAACCACGGAATTTCTCCCAAGCCATAGTTTCTGTAGAATGGAAAAAGGCAATGGATGAGGAATATGCTGCTTTGCTTGCCAATCATACATGGACACTTTGTCCTCGGCCTTTTGCTCACAATGTCATTGACACCAAGTGGGTCTATAAGACCAAACAAAATGCAGATGGTTCTCTTGATCGTTGCAAAGCCCGATTAGTGGCTAAGGGGTTTAATCAAATTAGTGGCATTGATTTTTCAGAAACGTTTAGTCCTGTTATCAAACCTGCCACCGTTCGAATTGTTTTGACTCTTGCTGTGCATTTTGGATGGGATATCAAACAATTGGATGTGTCCAATGCCTTCCTTCATGGTACTCTTGATGAAGAAGTTTACATCTCTCAATCTCAAGGTTATGTTGATCCACAACATCCAGATTATGTATGTCGACTTAAAAAGGCACTTTATGGATTAAAACAAGCTCCTAGAGCTTGGTTTAATCGGTTCTCTCAATGCCTTGTGGAGCTTGGTTTTTTGGGATCCTCCGTTGATCACTCTCTTTTTACTTATCACAAAGATGATATGCATATTTTTATTTTGGTCTATGTGGATGATATTCTTGTCACTGGCTCACATAACTTGTTTATTGCCTCCTTAATTCAACACTTAAAGTCTGTTTTCGCCTTGAAAGATCTAGGATCTCTCCATTATTTTCTTGGAATTCACGTCACCCATGACTCTCACGGCTTGCATCTTCGTCAATCCAAGTACATCCTGGATGTTCTAGACCGTGCTCATATGGTTGGTGCCAAGCCTTATTCTGCACCATGTACTTCAGGTTCGAAACTTGCTGCTTCGAGTGGTTCTCCTCTTCCTCATGCAACTGAATATCGGCAAATTGTAGGAGCTCTTCAATATTGCACTCTTACCCGCCCAGAAATTGCTTACTCTGTCAACCAGCTCTGTCAGCATCTTCATGCTCCTACTACTGTCCATTGGACAGCGGCCAAACGAGTTCTTCGTTACCTTAAAGGTACCATTGATCATGGTCTTACCTTCACCAAGGGGAATCTTAACTTGCAAGCATTCAGTGATTCTGATTGGACAGGTGATCCGGACGACCGTCGATCCACCACTGGGTTTTGTACTTTCTTGGGCCCCTGTTTAATTTCATGGTGTGCTAAAAAGCAATCGGTTGTTGCTCGCTCAAGTACTGAGGCCGAATATAGGGCCTTGGCCATGACTGTTGCTGAACTCTATTGGATTCGGATGGTTCTCAAAGATTTACATGTTCCCCTTACGCAAGTTCCTACTATTTGGTGTGATAATTTGGGTGCTCTTGCACTTGCCTCCAACCCTGTGTTTCATGCACGCACTAAGCATGTGGAGGTAGACGTTCATTTCATTCGGGAGAAGGTCCTTAATAAGGATGTTGCTGTTAAGTTTCTTTCTACCTATGACCAGATTGCAGATGTTTTCACTAAAGGACTTACATCTTCTCGGTTTCTCTTTCTCAAGGACAAGCTCATGGTTCATCTCCCCCCCATTCGCTTGCGGGGGCATGTTAAGGAAAGTCATAGTCAGCATGCTATATTGGAAGAAGAGGCAGGCGTGATCAAGTGATTGCAGAATAGTTTACGGGATACTCTTTCCTTTTTGGTGTTCCTTGATCTGCTGCCTCTGTTATATTTATTTCTTTCCTTTATATTTTCTTTCCTGTTTTGTTCTTTATTCATTCCTTGTACAGAATATATTGTTATCAAGCTGTAAGTGTATATATAAGTAAATATATGTTTCGGTAATGGTTAAGTGAACTATTACCACTTTATACAATTCTTTCAGTTTGTTGCTGCGATTTTGTGGCTTGTGGACTTTTGGGTTACTGTTGAGCCTCCTCACCAAAATAGTGCTGAACAGAGATAAGATCTTCTCTCACTCTCTGATCTCACTCTCACACACACCCACTCTGATTCTTACTCACAATCTTCTTCGCACATCACTCCTCCCCGTCGAGCAGTGTCATTCACCACGGTTATCACTGTTGTCGGCTACTCTACACACCGGTAAGACTTCATCAACACTCCATCCTTCTTCGATTTCACTCTATTAACCCTCTCTCTCTCTCTCTCTCTCTCTCTCTCTCTCTCTCTCTCTCTCTCTCTCTCTCTCTCCCTCTCTCAGGTTATCTCTCTGCACTAAGATGTAATTTTCCTCACCGGACACGAGTTGTAGACGACCACATCCCCACCACATTGCAACTGCCAAGCCACCACACTAGATGCCTCCAGTCTTTGCTCACACCACCAATGTTAATAAACCCTGTCAATTCCTCGTCCATGTATTCCAGTGTATTTCTCTCTTTTAATTCACATTGACTTTTGTGTAATTCCCTATCAAACCATCAGATTTTAATTCCCTTTCACAGTAGAACTCATCCATTAAGTTTTACCGATGAATTGCTTGGGCCATCTGAGTCAACATACGCCGCTACACACTTAGGTGAATTTCTCTCGTGCATACTCAGTTTGAATTATTCCATCGTGCAACACTGGCAAAGACAAAAAATAATCTAAGTGTTGGTTGTTGGTTCACAGGGTAGTATTTACATCCCTGAACAGAGTTGCTCCACTCGCTCATTTCACCAATAACCGCATAACATTAGGTACAATAATACTTCAATGTAATAGGCCCAGTTGTTTGGTTACATGTGTGAGATGAATAAAATATGATTGCTAGATTTTTTTTTTAAATATATGTGTATGTTCAGATTTATTAGTCATGTGTTTTCTTATTGGATTGCTGTGTTGGGAATGCTTTGGGTTGGAAGAAGGGTATGAAGGAATGTATGATGTTGGCTGTTAGAGTTGATATATATTGGCTATCGGAGTTGATTTGTGGCTATTTGTGGGTTGATATGTAGCTTTTAGGGGTTGGTTTCATGGTTGTTTGTGGGATGGTGTGTGTTGGGCTGGTTGTGTCGGATGTATTATAGGTTGTGTCGGATGTGTTATGAGTTGTGTGGATGTTCGGGGTTGACATGTGAGCTGTTTCAGGTTGTTGAGTGAACGTTGGTTCTTTTATATATATATATATATATATATATATATGTTTGCTGGTTGTATTAGTATTGGCTGGTTGGGTTGGTTTTGAGTGCTTGATATGTTAGTTTGTGAAAATATTAAATTGATCGATAAGTCGGGAGTAGATGGGGGCTGGTTGATTGTTGGATATGGTGAGTGTTGGGCTATTTATAAATGCATTTGCTTATTGGCTTATTCTATTCCATTCTTGGGATGGTGAAATTTTGTTAGCTAAGCCCATGTGCTGGTATGGGTTATTAACGCGTGTACATATATTTCCTATTTTAGATTATTATGACACAACTAGATTATGATCCCAAAATATAGAGAATACACTACCAAAGTCAGGTAAGCATTTTTCCTATGATAGACTTTGCATCAAAGAAATGAAATCAAGTTAATTTTGAAAAAATACACATGTTTTGTTATGCAAAGAAATTTGAAACAATCTAAGTTATTTATTTTGCATTACTCATGAAATCTGTATAAAAGATAAAAGAATTTTTTTTATAACAGGTGTATACATGAGCAAATTTTTGGCATTACATTTCTAAAATATGCAAAAGGAGCGAATATGAAATCAGAAACTATGTACATGATTATGTGAAGATGCTTTGAATCTGTTTTGATTATGTGAAGATGATATGATTCTGTTCCATATTCTTTGTTGATATGATGTGCATCTAAAAACCTTTGGTATGACATTCTAATTCTGTATTTGGTTTTTTTTCTCCTCTGCTTTGACCTTACCACAGGTTGAAAAGTGTGGCTTCTGTTAGACGGTTGGTACCAAGATTTCTAATTCTAAGCGCACCCACTTTGGAAACAAAATAGTTTTTCTGTGTGGTTCTTCCAGTGTTCACACTCGAGGCTCTGAGAATGAATAAGGAGAAGATTCTCATTTTGATACTATATTTTGTTTTGCATTCTACGAATGGACACACAGGAATCATGACATTGCGATGTTGACAACACAGGTCATGTATTCCAACGATAAGTGCCAAGTGTGTGTACATGCAAAAAGTGTACATTAAAAGTTTCAGCGAAAAATTAAAATCAATCAACTAAGTTCCATAATTGTTAAATACAAATTCACTTAAATAAAAACATTTCAAAAAGTATTACAATTATTGACTCACTCAAAAATGAGTAGCACTAATGCTATCCCAAGTGCAGGAGGATGTCGTGTAATAATTAGGAATAATTCCTAGATCGTCTCCTCAGGGAAAGTTACTCAAAATTTAAACTCGTTGAAAAATTGTGAAAAACTTCACAAAGAGAAAATAATTGGATGGTATGTGCAATGGATGGAAATTTTACTAGTCATGGACTAGATTCATGTTTTTAGATTTTTGATTGTCGGATTGGAATGTAATTGACTAATAGATTAAATTCAGAAATTAATAAAACTAAATTAAGAATTTAAACTAGATTAGAAAGTAAATAACAAGTATGCACTAAATATTGAAAAACTCCAAATTAAAGATTCAACACAAAGTTATGAAAATTAAATAAACATTAAAAATAAAATACACAAAAATGGCATGAGAACATAAAATTGAAAGAGGAGATAAAAGTTAAAAACTCTCTCTCCGTTCTTTCCTCACTCTACTAAACAATAAATCAAACCAGACTATATAAATAAATAAACTAAGAAAACTAAAATGAAACTGCCACCTCTAAACTAACAATAGAAGAAATTAACATATAATGAGAAAAATCATAGTTGCCCACTAGCCGAACAACTATAGCAAGCAAATTAAAATAAAACTATGAAAATAAAATTCAATAAGCTACCTAGCCGCCTGCTACAAAAACCAAATGTAAGCTACAATGTAAACGAAAAGAGTAAAAAAAAATAAGAAGAAGAATTAAAGTTACAACCTAGAAGAAAATCAAAGATGCTAAATGAAAATAAAAAAAAATTAATAAGCTGCCAATAAAAAAAAAATCTGTAAATGAAAAGAAAGACAAAGCTACTAAACAAAATAAAAGAGAATGAAAACCGAATGAGAAGCTACTAAATAAACTCAAAACCGATCCCTTTAATCTGAAGTGAAAACAGAAAAAAAAAAACTAGCTCTATGTAAACTCAGAAAAATAAACAGAACAAAATAAAACATAAAACAGAAAAATGAAAACAAGTATATCTTGCGTCTAAACTAGCAATTGAAATGGAAAAAAAAATGAATTCAAACCACTTAGTTTAGATATGGAAAACAACAACAAAACAAAACATAATGCAGAAAATAAAACAAGTGCTACTCTTTTTCAAGTCTAGAGTAAATTCTATGTGTGTATTTTTTTTTTTTTTTTTAATGCATTCTAACGTAAATGACAGCAGAAAGAACAACAAGAAAGCAAGAAAATAAATCTCACACTGCCCTTTATAAAGTCTGAAATGAAAACAAAAATTCTCCAAAAAAAAACAAATGTAAGAGAAAGCAAGGAATTTAATGCTAGCCGAAGACTCCCTTTAGTGTTCTCTCATCTTCTCCTTTTATAGAGTTTTTTTTTTTTATGTGTTTCATCAGGGCCGTGATTTATGCTGATTTCGGTGCATGAATTCCAGCTCCTCAGTGGTGTGCTGTTGATGGAACTCGATCAGTACGAGTGTTCCACTGTTGCAGCGCTCTCAGCAAGGTAGTCAAAAAATGAAGTGCTTCATCAGGTTCCTTGCTAAAGAACTCCCCATTGCACATTGTCTGAACAAATTGCTTGCATTCCGGAGTGAGGCCAGTGTAAAAATAGTTCACCAACCTCCAAGATTCAAAACCATGATGTGGACAGATGTTCATCAAATCTTTAAATTTTTCCCAACTGGCCTGAAAGGTCTCATCAGGTCTTTGATTGAATTGGCTGATTTGTTCTTGCAAAAATTGAGTTCTCTGAAAGGGAAAAAATTTTTGTAAGAATTCACGCTGCATATCAGACCAACTAGAAATAGANCTGATTTCGGTGCATGAATTCCAGCTTTGATTGTTTATTCTGCAGGTGCAAGTTGCTGCCTTCGGTGGATTCTTTTTTTCTGCATTGATTTTCTGCTGCTGCATCATATTGCTGTCCGAGTGATGATGTGAATGAGCTTTCCTGCATTTGTTTTTTTTTTGTATTTTCTGCAGGTGCAATTTGTTTTATTTTCCATCCGTGATTGATGCATGTGTGAGTGGCTGGCTGCATGTGAGTTTGAGTTAGGTGCCGTGTATGACTTTGCATCTTCATTTTGCATGTGAATGTGTTGCTGCTGCATGTGCTATTTTTCGGTTGCAATTTTTGTCTGCTGCTGTCATTTTCTGCTGCTGTACAAGTGAAGATGCCGTGTTCTGCATGTGGTGTGCTGCATCAAGTTCCAGCCGAGTGATGGTGTGAGTTGCTGTCCCTCCACCGAAAATCATCTGCATCATGTGCTGTCCAAGTCAAAGTTTTCTGCTGCTTTGTTGCATGTGTGAAAGTTGCCTTCCGTGAGCTGCTGCTGCCGTGATTGATGCTTGAGGTGCTTGACTTTTTCTGCATTACATTTCTTAGGTTCCAGCTGTGGCTGCTTTGAAGAAATGTCAATAACTCCAGAATGCATTGATGATTCATGATCAATATTAGGGTGTGGAGCAGCTTGTAATGGCGGGGCCAGAGCTGGTGCTGAAGCAACATTTGCATTTGGCTGTACCGACACTCTAGGAACTTCAGGAAGATCTAGTGAATCAAAGCCAGAATCAGAATCTGGGTGATCCTCTTGGGGCTGCTCATTACATATGCCATGCTGGCCAAACCGAGTTTGCTAAAATGACATCAAGGACAGCTACTTCCTCTGAGAAGTTGTGGAAACGAACAAAAAGGCTAGATTCTGATAGAACATAAGAATCAACATCATCATCGTCCACCACAAGTTCTAGCCTTCTTTCCTCAAAGACAGTGCAAGCATCAGCGCCCAACTCCCTGGAACCATATGACACGGCCCCATTTGACTAAGACATCTCTGTATTATTACCCAAGCATCCATAACTCGAACTGATCCCAATTGGGTTTGAACCAGTAGTGCTTCTAGCCTCTAACCCTTGCATGGTGATGATCTCCTGTGACGATCCATTTTGCTGCACTTGTGATTTCCTGCGCTTCTTTTTCTCATAAGCTATCCCTCTTGCCTTGGCCTGAGCGTCCCTCACCTCCTTGAGGTACAGCCTCACAGCGCGTGTGCCAAACGGGTTGGTATCCGGCTGCCCAAATCCACTGCTTTGAAAATCTCATATAGCATGCGCCGTGGCTCAGAATCGGATCTCCTTTTTACGTCCAACTAGGCCACCGAAAGCACCCACAGACAACGCGTGAAACTGCTTCTTGACTTTACGTAAAAGTTTCACCGTTTGATCTTGTGAATTTTATTTAAGCTGAAAATAAAGAAATAAAAATACATTCGAAATAAATTAGAAAGAAAATAGATTATTTAAAAAAATATTATATATGTGAGGAAGTATTGTCCAATTAAATCATAGTTATAAAATTAAGCATAAACATGATATTAATCAATTAAAAATCATAACTCGAATTTATGCTTATTAACTATTTTTCCATCTAAAACCAATAAATAATGTCACGAAGCAATTGAAATACATTGGTTTTAAATAGCTAAAATATGCAATATTTCAGCTCAATCAATTATCCAATGAAAACATAATAAAACCAAGAATACATAGTCCAACAGGGGGAAACAAATCCCCATACATAAGAAAGTGACCCCATATCACTCCTCTAGCAGAGTCGAAGCCTTAGGCTCTACATCTTCATCTACATCAAAATCTACGGTACCATAAAAGATATCGAATACCGTGAGATTATGATTTTCAACAAGTAATCAATCAAACAACCTAATAGATAAAAATGCATTAATGCAACCAACAATTATGCATGCACATGACGAAACACATATACGAACCAAAACCATTCGCTTAAAAATAACCACCTGTCATTTTCCCAAAAAATAGCCCAACATATCCATTTATCGGACACTATAAGCAGGAATCACAGTCTAGACTATACCATCATTTCTACTTACCACCATCCCTATAGCGTGCACCGTAAACGGGAATCACAAGCGGGACTACCACCATCTCTAGAGTTTCCACTGTAGGAGGGAATCGCAGGTGGGACTCTACCACCGTCCCTGCATACCACCATCCCAACAATTCTTTTTTCCTCTCTCTCAAACCTTTCCAATCATTTATCACAAATCTACCCAAAAGCCTTACTCACATGAAAATGCTATTTTCGTGTACGACACATGAATATGCATGCCATAACGCAATAAGAATCATGACACCAAACACAACATAATACATACAAGCATAAATCAATTCAAACAACAAATTTGTCCTCAATCCAACTTGACCCGATATTCCTTGGACTCCAAGTCCAGCACAACCAACCAAACTGTAGAAAATTTGTTAGTGTACAAATATATTTAAATCTCAAGAAATTTTTTGGAAAATTACTTATAGTGTAAAATATAATTTTTGAAGGATCAAGGAGGTGTTAGAGGTGCTGACACAACAACGTAATAGTGTATTTCGAGTTATGGTTGTGTGTCTCAAAATGCCCAATTCTAAACGGGCACAAATGAAGACTTGGGTTGGTTAGGGAAGGGCTTATAGGTGTTGGTGAAGCAAATGATGGTGGTGGTTGCAGGTGGGTGGTGGCGTGACAGGCGGTTGAAGGCCAAAATACCCAAATCAGAAAATGAGGAAGGGGGGCTTCGATGGTGGTGGATCGGAGCTGACGTTGGGTGGTTTAGGTAACTGAAGGGCTGACAGTGATGTGGTGAAAAGAGAGTGGCCAACGGTGGCGCCATGGTGGCCCTTGAATGAATGGGTGCCTCAGGTTGAAGCCACACGTGGAGACTAACAACGGTGAGGGAGGGGCTGAAAATGGAGGGGGAAGGTCGCTAGCTGGAGGGGTGGTGGAGGTCACGAACGGTGAACAGCGGTGCCCTGGTCGGATGAAAAAATGAACGGGGGAGAGGGGAGGAGAGGCTTGCGCAGGAAAGGAAAGCAGGAGAGAAGAAAAGACAAGGAGAAAAAGAAAGAAAAAGAGAAAAAGGGAAAGAAAAAGAGAGAAAAAAAGGAAAATAGGAAAAAGAAAAAGGAAGGGAAAGAAATAAGGTCCATGTGACGCCCTAACTTCCACATACAGAAACAAGGGAATCGTGACGTTGGAATGATGACAACACAGGTCACACACCCCAACGACAAGTGTGAAGTGTGTGCACATGCAACACGTGTAAAACAAAAAACGTAGTGGATAAATTAAAGTCGATCAACTAAGTACTAGAATTGTTAAATACAAATTCACTTCGATACAAGCGTTTCAGAAAGCATTATAGTTATCCAATGAAAACATATATAAACCAAAATATAATATCCAGAAGCGGGAAATAAATCTCATCCCATGAGCAAGTGATTCCCAATCACTCCTCCAGTGGAGCTACTTCCCCAGGCTCTACTTCATCCTCATCTGCATCAAAGTCTACTGTACCATCAAGTGATCCCCGATCACTCCTCTAGTGGAGCTGAGTCTTCAGGCTCTACTTCATCCTCATCTGCATTAAAATCTACGGTACCATCAAGTGATCCCAAATCACTACTCCAGCAGAGCCGCATCCTCATGCTCTACTTCATTCTCATCTATATCAAAATCTATGGTATCATGAAACGGTACCACAAGTAAGTAATAGACCAAACAGTCCAAGAGATAAAAATACATTCATGCAATAACAAATATGCGTGCGTATGATGAAATATGCATGAAACCCCAAAACCTCATTTTTCTAGAAAATGATTATCTTCCAACGCACGCCAAAAATCCCATTTGGCCCAAGACAAGTTCACTAAAATAACCTCCACCATTTCCCAGAAGACGGCCCAGTATCAAAATCCACAATTTTTCCAAAAAATGGTTCACATAAATCCATTTATCCAAACCCCACCATTTTCCCAGAAAATGGTCCAAATAACCAATTAACACTATAAGCGGGATTCATAAGAAAGACTCTACCACCATCCCTACCGCTTGCATTGTAGGAGGGAATCACAGGCGGGACTACCACCATCCCTACTTAGCACCATCCATACAGCTCCCACTGTAGGCGGGAATCGCAGGCGGAACTACTACCATCCCTACTTACCAATATCCCTACTGCGTGCACCGTAGGAGGGAATCCTAAGCAGGACTCTACTACCAACCTTGCTTACCACCATCTGTATAGTTTCTTTTACCTCTCTTTCAATCTATCAAAACACTGTAGGTGGGAACCACAGACGGGACTCTACCACTATTCCTGCTTACCACCATTCCTACCGAGTGCGCCGTAGGCAGGAATCACAGGTGGGACTCTACTACCATCCTCTCATAAAAACCCAGTTTTCAAATATACACATGACCATGTACGCAATTATGCAAAAAACCCAATTTTCATTTACAAACATGAACATGTGTGCAATTATGCAATGTAAATGACATGACACAAATATTCAATAGCCAACAAATTTCAGTATAATCCAATCACACAAACAACTCCATCCTCCAATCCACCCAACCCCTCAAACTCAACGTCTGGCACAACCAACCAGATCACAAAAGATTTGTTAGTGCAAAATATATTTAAATCTCAAAAGATTCTTTGAAAAATACTTACAATGATATAATATAATTTTTGGAGGATCAAAGAGGTGCAGGTGGCGGCACAACAATATAACAATGCAAAATGGATAAGGGTCGTGGGTCTCAAAAACCCAACTTTTGAACGGAGACAAACGAAGACTTGGCATGGCTAGGGAAAGGCTTAGGGGTTGACATGGCTAGGGAAAGGCTTAGGGGTGTTGGTGAAGCTAATGGAAATGGTGGCTGGCCGTGGGAGGCAGCGTATGCAGCAGTCAAAAGCCAAAAAGTCCAAATTGGATATGGGAATGGAAGAGCTTCAAGGGTGGTGGATTGTGGCTGAGGAAGGGTGGTTTGGGTGGCTGGGGGATCGATGATGATATGGTGAAGAGATGATGGCCAATGGTAGAGCGACGATGATGATGATGTGGTGCAGAAGGTTGTTCTGATCTTATTCTTAATTAGGCTTTTTCTCGTATCATGCAGCATAGCATTATGTCATCAAATGATGGTATCAAATTGAGGTCACAGTTTTAAATTCTCGCTCGCAATATTCATACACGATAATTTTCCCATTAGTACTTTTTCTAATGAGAGATTGACAGAAATATGTAATTGCGAGTATTTCCAGTCTAGATATCAACATTGTGAAAGTTGAAAACTAGGGTTTAGATTTGTAAAAAAATGAAAATCTAAGGCATTGTTAGGATAATGAGATGAGAAGAGAAATTTATGAATAATATTGAAATGGTTTAAGTTAATATAGTTTTTGGAGTTTTAGAAAAAAAAAATTCTACTACTACGTACTCATCATCCCCATACAATACATAATTTTTTTGTTTATTTTTTTTCTTATCAAATATGTATTGTATGGATGATGAGTAGAAAAACTAAATTAGTTTAAGAGTAATAAAATAAAAATAAATGGGGTGTGTGATATGTGAAATGATGAATAAGAATGCTCGAGTGTCAATTTGTCCTAATTAAAAAGTGAAGGACTACTAGTTGACATACATTTCACTCTGAGAGTAAATCTCAGAAACTTAAAAACACCGTCATTATTTTTATCTAAAGCACCTAATTACTATAAAACATGAGACCCATTTTTTCTCTTCTCTTAGCTTTTATTTCTTTTCTAATATGATGCTGATGAGAAGAATTTTTCATTCTTGGGCCAGTTTGTTTTGACAAATGAGAAGAGAAAAGTTTAGATGAGTTGAGATTAAATTTAAAAATTGAATAAAATATTATTAAAATATATTTTTTAATATGATTTTTATTTTAGAACTTGAAAAAGTTGAATTGTTTATTTTATTTTATATAAGAATTTGAAAAAAAGTTATAACAATTAGATGAAATAAGATGAGATGAGATGAGTTCATGAAATAGGTTGTGAAAACAAACAGGCCGAAAAGTGCAACCTGAATTTGGAGGAAAAAAGAAAACATTTTTTTGCAAGCTCTAACCATCTACATGACACGTACCATTATATTTATATTAATGTTGGTATATATACGTGCGTTTGTGTGTGTGAGAGAGAGTACCAAAATGTTTTTTTTTTTTTTTGAAAAGAAACAAATACTTGCATTAACTTATCAAGTGTTTACAGAAGCCACATTGGCTGAATAGACTACACTTTCCACAACATCATCTGGACTTAAAACTGCTTCTTTGGCAAGATTATGGGCATAAACATTGCCACATCTTTTGACATGTGAGACCCTCCAACTGTTTAAGGATACAAGCCTATGTTTTATATCACTAAGGATCATTCCCACTCTATCCCATCTATCTATTTGTTTTCCTATTCCTTGTACAATGGTTAGAGAGTCCCCTTCTAATATAACTGATCTGTAATCCAATTCATAAGCCATTTCTGCTGCATATAGACCACCTATACTTTCAGCTAGTAGAGGATCTATGAGACATGGTTTTGAAAATTTTTTGGTAGCTAAAATACTGCCTGTATGATCACGAGCCACTAACCCAAAGCCTGCTCTTCCCCTACCTTCATTCAGACTTGCATCCCAATTGATTTTGGTTACCCCTATTGGTGGAGGTTGCCATCTGTTCTGTATCTCTGCATTCCTCCTATGTTGTGTCATTTGTTTTTGCTGAAGCACTTTATATTCTTCTAATGTCTTCCTTGCTTTCTTGACTAATGTACTAGGATGAGTAAAGGCATTTTCAAATACAAACTGATTTCTTCTATGCCATATGTTCCTTGCTATTATTACAAACATTTCCAATGTATCTTGATCATAATTTGACATTAGTGCTTCGACTAACTCTCTAAAGTTTGCATACCTGAATGAACATTTTTGTAGGCCAGATTGAGCTTGACTCCAAACATCCATTGCTGAAGAACAATTCCATAAAGTATGTGCCACATTTTCCTCCTCTGTTTTGCATATTGGACATTTAGAAGATTCAGCAATTTGCTTCTTGGCCAGGTTCATTCTTGTGGGTAGTGATTCAAGGCATGCTCTCCACATGAAATTTTTTGCTGCATTTGGTATGTTTAATTTCCAGCAGTATGTTCATTTGGTTTGTTTAATTCAAGGCATGCTCTCCATATATATACGACAAGCAAGGTTGACATATGCGTGCACCTTTATTCTATGATACTAATTTGGATTAATATTTGACCAAATGTCGGCATTTAATCATAAAATAAAAGAAAGTCTGAACTTTGTTCCCTTCCGTACTGTAAAAAGCCAAGATTAAAACCTTTATTCTTTGAATTTGAAGGAGGAAGCACTACAACAAAAATTATTTTTTGGGACGATTTTTGTTTGGGACGAATTGAAAATCGTCCCAAAAAGTTAGATTTTGGAACGAAATTCAAATTTCGTTCCGAAAAAACGACGGAAAGGGGAGACCGTTCGAACGGTATTTTTAGGGACGAAATTTTTTGTCCCAAATTAGTTAAACGTTCGAACGTTTTAGTTTTGACCGTTTGAACGTAATATTGGCGCGATGGAAGAGAAAAATTTGGGGGGAAATTTTCAAAGCGTTCGAACGTTAAATTATAACCGTTCGAACGATGATTATTTACCGTTCAAACGGTATATGAAGCGGTCGAACGGTTACAAGGGTTTTAATTTTTTAAATTTTTTGGCAAATTATATTTAGATTAACTAGTAATTATAAGAAATTGGTTAATTAAATAATATGAATAATCTAAATTAATAATTAGTTTAGAAAATATAAAACAATACTATTTCATACTTAAATACTGAATTTACAAAACACAAAATGTTGTCCATACAAAAAACAGTAAATAAATATAGAAAATATATCATAAAGTAATTAAGACCCCAAGTCTTTGCACACTTCCTCAACTGCAGCTATACGTTCCTCTATTTGTGTCAGTCGAGTACTGATGGTGACCTGAGTCGCAGACATGGCAGCAAACTCTGTACGAAGCTCAGACACAGCAGAATGGATCTCCATACGCACTGCATCGATCACTGCTGATGTCTGCTCGCTCATCGCTGCACGCACTATCTCAGCCATCTCCTCACGAGTAACACTGTGGACTGATGCCTCGGCCCGTGTAGATGTCTCAGCAGCTGCTGCTGAGACTCCATGATCTCCCGGCTGTGCATCTCTGTGAGGATCAACCGGTTCTGGAACATGTGCACGAAAACGCAGTCTCGAGTGTCCCGTGCTGCGTGAGAGGGTGGTGCTGTTTATCGGTCCCATCGGCTCCCGTTTACGCTCGGCAACATCAGGCACAACACCAGCACATAGTAGATATCGGGTGATCAGGACTCCGAATGGTAGTATATCCATCGAAATGTACCGAGACTCTGATCGAATCCTATCGAATATATACCCCACCAAGTCGATAGGAATGCCACGAGCGACCCGTATCATAAATTTCGTCCGATCAATGCCAACTTCTGTCTTGTGCTGCCGAGGGTCAATGTTATTGGCAATTATCAAATTTAATATCTTAAAGAAAGAAGATAAATCTGCCTGTTTGATGCTCTTCGTCCCGTCATACGGTGGAGCATCTGGACCGACAACCAAATCCCTCACCTCGTGATCAGCAAGGGTATCGACCTCATCAGTATAAACCGATGCCTCCTCCTCAGCTGTCTCCGCCTCAACTGAAGGATCAGACTCTCTAGGCACCACATTCGGATATGCATCTGGCAGCCTAGGAATACCGAGATGCTCAGCAAGTCCATCCCGTGAAAATACAACGGGTACTCCTCGGACAGTGAACCTGTAGGCCCCAGAATCATCTGCGCTAGCACTGCCGAGTTCTCTATAGAACTCAGCAACAATGTCAATGTAGGAGACTGGCTCCCATGCTTCCTCCCGCTCATCCAATATAGGTTCCCAACCACGATCGCTGAATACTGAGGGCAATGAATGACCCTCCCAGAGAAGACTCTGGAAATCAGAAATCTTCACCGGTCGCTCCAGTGATACTGTCCTCTCCCGAACTGGACCACTACTACTCTCTCCAATATTGCGTCGCTTACGTCCCGGCCTAGAAGTAGACATTATAATCAACCTGAAATTTATAATTACAAATTAGATATATAATATTAACAAGAAAAATACAATAAAGAACTATTTACAGTAGTTTGAAACGAATAGCAATTTAATAACATTTTATATTATGAACAACATCATTTTGAATAAATATATATCTCAATATCAATATTAATTAGATAAATATTAATAGAAATATAACATTAAAAATATATATTTAACTAATGGATTTATAATATTGAGATATTGGAACAATAAAAATTATTTTTCACTTTACGTTCGAACGCTTAAAGTAACGGTCGAACGGTAATCGTAGCTTACCGTTCGACCGATTATACAAACGTTCGAACGATAAGCGTAACGATCGAACGGTCTCAGCCGACCGTTCGATCGGTGCCCTTGACCGTTTGACCGTTGTTGATTACCGTTCGAACGCTATCAACAGCGTTCGAACGGTATTCGAGTCGATCCGTATTCCAGGCCGAGTCGACTCGGCCATGGAAATCTTGTAAAATCCTTCGATTCCACGGATTTTACACCAAAATAATCGCAATAGAAACCTAAATAAACATTCCTAACATAGATTTATGCAAATCTACCGATTATTTTGATGTATAAATCGGTTTATCCTAACTTAAACAAATAATCTATCAAAAACCTAAATATAAACGGTAAAATGCTTTAAAAAAGAGAAATACCGGTAGTTAGAGGAAGAGGCTTTGAGTGGGTACTGTTGACGGCGGCGAAGACGGCGTTGAACGGCGGAAATGGACGGTTAACGGCTTTGAACGGAGGAAATGCTCACGTACTTCATCCGTGAAAATGACGTCGGGAGCCTTTTATATGCTTTACCGTTCGAACGGTAAGTTAATACCGTTCGAACGTATTAACTGAAAAACGTTTTCCTCCCTAATTAATTCAATTAAATATAATAAATTTTATTTAAATGCAATATTCGGTATTACAACATTAAATATTTTGATTAATTGAATTATAAAATATTTTAACATTAATTACATTAAATGCAATATATTTAATGCACTTATATATTATTAAATACTATATATTATATTTGTCATTTTTTATATATATAGTATATATAAAATTATACTTAATTTTAATATATTATACTATTGAATATTATATAGTATATAGTATGAGTTATATTATATAGTATAGTATAGACTAGACTACTATATACATGACACTATGTTCATAGTGTTATATAACATATATATGTGATATTAACTAATACATATATATATTTAATAATATATGTATTACATGACTTGTTATCTATATTTTTCATTATATATTGCAATTATAGACTATTTAGATGACACTCTCTATTCTAGCACTATAAATTACACTATATATGTTCAATTTTAGCTTTTGTATCATTATAATACACTATAATTGCATTTAGTATAGATGACACTATATATAATAGTAGATATCATTTTATTATATTATATTAATCTAATATTTATACACTATATATGCATGTGATACATATAACCCTATGCTATGATACCATATATAAGTACATATATAGGTTAACTTATGTACTTGACAATTATACTAGATGTAATATATATGATATTTTATACTATATATATATATATATGTTATTAAACTATAATATATAACAGTTTGATTATATATTATATAGTTATATTACTATATAACTATATTATAGTATATTTATAGTTTAGAGAATTTAAAGGTATAGTGAAAAAAAAATACAAATAGTCATAGTTTAAATTAACCGGTCGAACGGTTAAAAATTACCGTTCAAACGTATAGTAATACGTTCGAACGGTAATTTTCACGTTCGAACGTCAAATTAGCAGGGGAAAATTTTCCCGCTAATCTTTTTGACGTTCGAACGTTAACTAATAAACGTTCGAACGCTAATGTTTTCCATTTACACGGCAGAACCTCACAATATCACGCTCGTTCCAGTCGACTCCCTCCTCATTTTCTTCCTACCAACGCCATTATTCTTCAATCCAGCCCTCAAATATTATTAACTTCTATCAATCTCTTATATTTTCGGATTAAGAGGTTGTTTTTACCGTTTGGTGAAGAGTATTTAAGTTTTGAGCATTGGGTACGGGGATTCTCCGGTTTATTTCTCAAAATCAGGTATTCTCCGTTGGGTCTTAAAGAATTAAACCAAATCTTCGCTTTATCCTTTAAAGAGAAAGGAAATAAACGAAGTCTAATGAACTCATCAGTAACAGCCCTAGTGATAAATGTGGCGCAAGCCAACTCAAAATCTGTCAAGTGCTGGTAGGGACTCTCAGAATCCATCCCGTGGAACTGAGGTATCACTGACAACATGCCATGCTTAATAGAGAAATTAGGTGCATTTTCTGGTAAAACAATGCATGAAGGTGTAGTGGTACGAGTAGGTTGCAAATAGTCCTTAAGAGTGCGTGGTGCAGGTGCAGCCATGTTTTCTGATTCAACTTCAATTTCGTCACCTGACTCACTTAAAGAAAAGACAGGCGAACTATCTATCTCCAAGCTGTGTATACTACTATCAACACTCAATGTGACTCTAAGCAACCTATTTGAACTGTCTCTTACCCATGACATGAAACATCAGTTTAGCGAAGCATAAAAAAAAATTTAACGAGTTTAAATTTAAACTACTCTCCCCGGCAACGGCGCCAAAAACTTGACTTTTTCTGCATTACATTTCTTAGGTTCCAGCTGTGGCTGCTTTGAAGAAATGTCAATAACTCCAGAATGCATTGATGATTCATGATCAATATTAGGGTGTGGAGCAGCTTGTAATGGCGGGGCCAGAGCTGGTGCTGAAGCAACATTTGCATTTGGTTGTACCGACACTCTAGGAACTTCAGGAAGATCTAGTGAATCAAAGCCAGAATCAGAATCTGGGTGATCCTCTTGGGGCTGCTCATTACATATGCCATGCTGGCCAAACCGAGTTTGCTAAAATGACATCAAGGACAGCTACTTCCTCTGAGAAGTTGTGGAAACGAACAAAAAGGCTAGATTCTGATAGAACATAAGAATCAACATCATCATCGTCCACCACAAGTTCTAGCCTTCTTTCCTCAAAGACAGTGCAAGCATCAGCGCCCAACTCCCTGGAACCATATGACACGGCCCCATTTGACTAAGACATCTCTGTATTATTACCCAAGCATCCATAACTCGAACTGATCCCAATTGGGTTTGAACCAGTAGTGCTTCTAGCCTCTAACCCTTGCATGGGCAGCCGGATACCAACCCGTTTGGCACACGCGCTGTGAGGCTGTACCTCAAGGAGGTGAGGGACGCTCAGGCCAAGGCAAGAGGGATAGCTTATGAGAAAAAGAAGCGCAGGAAATCACAAGTGCAGCAAAATGGATCGTCACAGGAGATCATCACCATGCAAGGGTTAGAGGCTAGAAGCACTACTGGTTCAAACCCAATTGGGATCAGTTCGAGTTATGGATGCTTGGGTAATAATACAGAGATGTCTTAGTCAAATGGGGCCGTGTCATATGGTTCCAGGGAGTTGGGCGCTGATGCTTGCACTGTCTTTGAGGAAAGAAGGCTAGAACTTGTGGTGGACGATGATGATGTTGATTCTTATGTTCTATCAGAATCTAGCCTTTTTGTTCGTTTCCACAACTTCTCAGAGGAAGTAGCTGTCCTTGATGTCATTTTAGCAAACTCGGTTTGGCCAGCATGGCATATGTAATGAGCAGCCCCAAGAGGATCACCCAGATTCTGATTCTGGCTTTGATTCACTAGATCTTCCTGAAGTTCCTAGAGTGTCGGTACAGCCAAATGCAAATGTNACACTTTTTGCATGTACACACACTTGGCACTTATCGTTGGAATACATGACCTGTGTTGTCAACATCGCAATGTCATGATTCCTGTGTGTCCATTCGTAGAATGCAAAACAAAATATAGTATCAAAATGAGAATCTTCTCCTTATTCATTCTCAGAGCCTCGAGTGTGTACACTGGAAGAACCACACAGAAAAACTATTTTGTTTCCAAAGTGGGTGCGCTTAGAATTAGAAATCTTGGTACCAACCGTCTAACAGAAGCCACACTTTTCAACCTGTGGTAAGGTCAAAGCAGAGGAGAAAAAAAACCAAATACAGAATTAGAATGTCATACCAAAGGTTTTTAGATGCACATCATATCAACAAAGAATATGGAACAGAATCATATCATCTTCACATAATCAAAACAGATTCAAAGCATCTTCACATAATCATGTACATAGTTTCTGATTTCATATTCGCTCCTTTTGCATATTTTAGAAATGTAATGCCAAAAATTTGCTCATGTATACACCTGTTATAAAAAAAATTCTTTTATCTTTTATACAGATTTCATGAGTAATGCAAAATAAATAACTTAGATTGTTTCAAATTTCTTTGCATAACAAAACATGTGTATTTTTTCAAAATTAACCTGATTTCATTTCTTTGATGCAAAGTCTATCATAGGAAAAATGCTTACCTGACTTTGGTAGTGTATTCTCTATATTTTGGGATCGTAATCTAGTTGTGTCATAATAATCTAAAATAGGAAATATATGTACACGCGTTAATAACCCATACCAGCACATGGGCTTAGCTAACAAAATTTCACCATCCCAAGAATGGAATAGAATAAGCCAATAAGCAAATGCATTTATAAATAGCCCAACACTCACCATATCCAACAATCAACCAGCCCCCATCTACTCCCGACTTATCGATCAATTTAATATTTTCACAAACTAACATATCAAGCACTCAAAACCAACCCAACCAGCCAATACTAATTGCCAAGTGTGTGTACATGCAAAAAGTGTACATTAAAAGTTTCAGCGAAAAATTAAAATCAATCAACTAAGTTCCATAATTGTTAAATACAAATTCACTTAAATAAAAACATTTCAAAAAGTATTACAATTATCCAATGAAAACATAATAAAACCAAGAATACATAGTCCAACAGGGGGAAACAAATCCCCATACATAAGAAAGTGACCCCATATCACTCCTCTAGCAGAGTCGAAGCCTTAGGCTCTACATCTTCATCTACATCAAAATCTACGGTACCATAAAAGATATCGAATACCGTGAGATTATGATTTTCAACAAGTAATCAATCAAACAACCTAATAGATAAAAATGCATTAATGCAACCAACAATTATGCATGCACATGACGAAACACATATACGAACCAAAACCATTCGCTTAAAAATAACCACCTGTCATTTTCCCAAAAAATAGCCCAACATATCCATTTATCGGACACTATAAGCAGGAATCACAGTCTAGACTATACCATCATTTCTACTTACCACCATCCCTATAGCGTGCACCGTAAACGGGAATCACAAGCGGGACTACCACCATCTCTAGAGTTTCCACTGTAGGAGGGAATCGCAGGTGGGACTCTACCACCGTCCCTGCATACCACCATCCCAACAATTCTTTTTTCCTCTCTCTCAAACCTTTCCAATCATTTATCACAAATCTACCCAAAAGCCTTACTCACATGAAAATGCTATTTTCGTGTACGACACATGAATATGCATGCCATAACGCAATAAGAATCATGACACCAAACACAACATAATACATACAAGCATAAATCAATTCAAACAACAAATTTGTCCTCAATCCAACTTGACCCGATATTCCTTGGACTCCAAGTCCAGCACAACCAACCAAACTGTAGAAAATTTGTTAGTGTACAAATATATTTAAATCTCAAGAAATTTTTTGGAAAATTACTTATAGTGTAAAATATAATTTTTGAAGGATCAAGGAGGTGTTAGAGGTGCTGACACAACAACGTAATAGTGTATTTCGAGTTATGGTTGTGTGTCTCAAAATGCCCAATTCTAAACGGGCACAAATGAAGACTTGGGTTGGTTAGGGAAGGGCTTATAGGTGTTGGTGAAGCAAATGATGGTGGTGGTTGCAGGTGGGTGGTGGCGTGACAGGCGGTTGAAGGCCAAAATACCCAAATCAGAAAATGAGGAAGGGGGGCTTCGATGGTGGTGGATCGGAGCTGACGTTGGGTGGTTTAGGTAACTGAAGGGCTGACAGTGATGTGGTGAAAAGAGAGTGGCCAACGGTGGCGCCATGGTGGCCCTTGAATGAATGGGTGCCTCAGGTTGAAGCCACACGTGGAGACTAACAACGGTGAGGGAGGGGCTGAAAATGGAGGGGGAAGGTCGCTAGCTGGAGGGGTGGTGGAGGTCACGAACGGTGAACAGCGGTGCCCTGGTCGGATGAAAAAATGAACGGGGGAGAGGGGAGGAGAGGCTTGCGCAGGAAAGGAAAGCAGGAGAGAAGAAAAGACAAGGAGAAAAAGAAAGAAAAAGAGAAAAAGGGAAAGAAAAAGAGAGAAAAAAAGGAAAATAGGAAAAAGAAAAAGGAAGGGAAAGAAATAAGGTCCATGTGACGCCCTAACTTCCACATACAGAAACAAGGGAATCGTGACGTTGGAATGATGACAACACAGGTCACACACCCCAACGACAAGTGTGAAGTGTGTGCACATGCAACACGTGTAAAACAAAAAACGTAGTGGATAAATTAAAGTCGATCAACTAAGTACTAGAATTGTTAAATACAAATTCACTTCGATACAAGCGTTTCAGAAAGCATTATAGTTATCCAATGAAAACATATATAAACCAAAATATAATATCCAGAAGCGGGAAATAAATCTCATCCCATGAGCAAGTGATTCCCAATCACTCCTCCAGTGGAGCTACTTCCCCAGGCTCTACTTCATCCTCATCTGCATCAAAGTCTACTGTACCATCAAGTGATCCCCGATCACTCCTCTAGTGGAGCTGAGTCTTCAGGCTCTACTTCATCCTCATCTGCATTAAAATCTACGGTACCATCAAGTGATCCCAAATCACTACTCCAGCAGAGCCGCATCCTCATGCTCTACTTCATTCTCATCTATATCAAAATCTATGGTATCATGAAACGGTACCACAAGTAAGTAATAGACCAAACAGTCCAAGAGATAAAAATACATTCATGCAATAACAAATATGCGTGCGTATGATGAAATATGCATGAAACCCCAAAACCTCATTTTTCTAGAAAATGATTATCTTCCAACGCACGCCAAAAATCCCATTTGGCCCAAGACAAGTTCACTAAAATAACCTCCACCATTTCCCAGAAGACGGCCCAGTATCAAAATCCACAATTTTTCCAAAAAATGGTTCACATAAATCCATTTATCCAAACCCCACCATTTTCCCAGAAAATGGTCCAAATAACCAATTAACACTATAAGCGGGATTCATAAGAAAGACTCTACCACCATCCCTACCGCTTGCATTGTAGGAGGGAATCACAGGCGGGACTACCACCATCCCTACTTAGCACCATCCATACAGCTCCCACTGTAGGCGGGAATCGCAGGCGGAACTACTACCATCCCTACTTACCAATATCCCTACTGCGTGCACCGTAGGAGGGAATCCTAAGCAGGACTCTACTACCAACCTTGCTTACCACCATCTGTATAGTTTCTTTTACCTCTCTTTCAATCTATCAAAACACTGTAGGTGGGAACCACAGACGGGACTCTACCACTATTCCTGCTTACCACCATTCCTACCGAGTGCGCCGTAGGCAGGAATCACAGGTGGGACTCTACTACCATCCTCTCATAAAAACCCAGTTTTCAAATATACACATGACCATGTACGCAATTATGCAAAAAACCCAATTTTCATTTACAAACATGAACATGTGTGCAATTATGCAATGTAAATGACATGACACAAATATTCAATAGCCAACAAATTTCAGTATAATCCAATCACACAAACAACTCCATCCTCCAATCCACCCAACCCCTCAAACTCAACGTCTGGCACAACCAACCAGATCACAAAAGATTTGTTAGTGCAAAATATATTTAAATCTCAAAAGATTCTTTGAAAAATACTTACAATGATATAATATAATTTTTGGAGGATCAAAGAGGTGCAGGTGGCGGCACAACAATATAACAATGCAAAATGGATAAGGGTCGTGGGTCTCAAAAACCCAACTTTTGAACGGAGACAAACGAAGACTTGGCATGGCTAGGGAAAGGCTTAGGGGTTGACATGGCTAGGGAAAGGCTTAGGGGTGTTGGTGAAGCTAATGGAAATGGTGGCTGGCCGTGGGAGGCAGCGTATGCAGCAGTCAAAAGCCAAAAAGTCCAAATTGGATATGGGAATGGAAGAGCTTCAAGGGTGGTGGATTGTGGCTGAGGAAGGGTGGTTTGGGTGGCTGGGGGATCGATGATGATATGGTGAAGAGATGATGGCCAATGGTAGAGCGACGATGATGATGATGTGGTGCAGAAGGTTGTTCTGATCTTATTCTTAATTAGGCTTTTTCTCGTATCATGCAGCATAGCATTATGTCATCAAATGATGGTATCAAATTGAGGTCACAGTTTTAAATTCTCGCTCGCAATATTCATACACGATAATTTTCCCATTAGTACTTTTTCTAATGAGAGATTGACAGAAATATGTAATTGCGAGTATTTCCAGTCTAGATATCAACATTGTGAAAGTTGAAAACTAGGGTTTAGATTTGTAAAAAAATGAAAATCTAAGGCATTGTTAGGATAATGAGATGAGAAGAGAAATTTATGAATAATATTGAAATGGTTTAAGTTAATATAGTTTTTGGAGTTTTAGAAAAAAAAAATTCTACTACTACGTACTCATCATCCCCATACAATACATAATTTTTTTGTTTATTTTTTTTCTTATCAAATATGTATTGTATGGATGATGAGTAGAAAAACTAAATTAGTTTAAGAGTAATAAAATAAAAATAAATGGGGTGTGTGATATGTGAAATGATGAATAAGAATGCTCGAGTGTCAATTTGTCCTAATTAAAAAGTGAAGGACTACTAGTTGACATACATTTCACTCTGAGAGTAAATCTCAGAAACTTAAAAACACCGTCATTATTTTTATCTAAAGCACCTAATTACTATAAAACATGAGACCCATTTTTTCTCTTCTCTTAGCTTTTATTTCTTTTCTAATATGATGCTGATGAGAAGAATTTTTCATTCTTGGGCCAGTTTGTTTTGACAAATGAGAAGAGAAAAGTTTAGATGAGTTGAGATTAAATTTAAAAATTGAATAAAATATTATTAAAATATATTTTTTAATATGATTTTTATTTTAGAACTTGAAAAAGTTGAATTGTTTATTTTATTTTATATAAGAATTTGAAAAAAAGTTATAACAATTAGATGAAATAAGATGAGATGAGATGAGTTCATGAAATAGGTTGTGAAAACAAACAGGCCGAAAAGTGCAACCTGAATTTGGAGGAAAAAAGAAAACATTTTTTTGCAAGCTCTAACCATCTACATGACACGTACCATTATATTTATATTAATGTTGGTATATATACGTGCGTTTGTGTGTGTGAGAGAGAGTACCAAAATGTTTTTTTTTTTTTTTGAAAAGAAACAAATACTTGCATTAACTTATCAAGTGTTTACAGAAGCCACATTGGCTGAATAGACTACACTTTCCACAACATCATCTGGACTTAAAACTGCTTCTTTGGCAAGATTATGGGCATAAACATTGCCACATCTTTTGACATGAGAGACCCTCCAACTGTTTAAGGATACAAGCCTATGTTTTATATCACTAAGGATCATTCCCACTCTATCCCATCTATCTATTTGTTTTCCTATTCCTTGTACAATGGTTAGAGAGTCCCCTTCTAATATAACTGATCTGTAATCCAATTCATAAGCCATTTCTGCTGCATATAGACCACCTATACTTTTAGCTAGTAGAGGGTCTAATAGACATGGTTTTGACAGTTTTATGGTAGCTAAAATACTGCCTGTATGATCACGAGCCACTAACCCAAAGCCTGCTCTTCCCTACCTTCATTCAGACTTGCATCCCAATTGATTTTGGTTACCCCTATTGGTGGAGGTTGCCATCTGTTTTGTATCTCTGCATTCCTCCTATGTTGTGTCCTTTGTTTTTGCTGAAGCACTCTGTATTCTTCTAATGTCTTCCTTGCTGTCTTGACTAAAGTATTAGGATGAGTAAAGGCAATTTCAAATACAAACTGATTTCTTCTATGCCATATGTTCCTTGCTATTATTACAAACATTTCCAATGTATCTTGATCATAATTTGACATTAGTGCTTCGACTAAATCTCTAAAGTTTGCATGCCTGAATGAACATTTTTGTAGGCCAGATTGAGCTTGACTCCAAACATCCATTGCTGAAGAACAATTCCATAAAGTATGTGCCACATTTTCCTCCTCTGTTTTGCATATTGGACATTTAGAAGATTCAGCAATTTGCTTCTTGGCCAGGTTCATTCTTGTGGGTAAAGATTCAAGGCATGCTCTCCATATGAAATTTTTTGCTGCATTTGGTATGTTTAATTTCCAGCAGTATGTTCATTTGGTTTGTTTAATTCAAGGCATGCTCTCCATATATATACGACAAGCAAGGTTGACATATGCGTGCACCTTTATTCTATGATACTAATTTGGATTAATATTTGACCAAATGTCGGCATTTAATCATAAAATAAAAGAAAGTCTGAACTTTGTTCCCTTCCGTACTGTAAAAAGCCAAGATTAAAACCTTTATTCTTTGAATTTGAAGGAGGAAGCACTACAACAAAAATTATTTTTTGGGACGATTTTTGTTTGGGACGAATTGAAAATCGTCCCAAAAAGTTAGATTTTGGAACGAAATTCAAATTTCGTTCCGAAAAAACAACGGAAAGGGGAGACCGTTCGAACGGTATTTTTAGGGACGAAATTTTTTGTCCCAAATAAGTTAAACGTTCGAACGTTTTAGTTTTGACCGTTTGAACGTAATATTGGCGCTATGGAAGAGAAAAATTTGGGGAGAAATTTTCAAAGCGTTCGAACGTTAAATTATAACCGTTCGAACGATGTTTATTTACCGTTCAAATGGTATATGAAGCGGTTGAACGGTTACAAGGGTTTTAATTTTTTAAATTTTTTGGCAAATTATATTTAGATTAACTAGTAATTATAAGAAATTGGTTAATTAAATAATATGAATAATCTAAATTAATAATTAGTTTAGAAAATATAAAACAATACTATTTCATACTTAAATACTGAATTTACAAAATACAAAATGTTGTCCATATAAAAAACAGTAAATAAATATAGAAAATATATCATAAAGTAATTAAGACCCCAAGTCTTTGCACACTTCCTCAACTGCAGCTATACGTTCCTCTATTTGTGTCAGTCGAGTACTGATGGTGACCTGAGTCGCAGACATGGCAGCAAACTCTGTACGAAGCTCAGACACAACAGAATGGATCTCCATACGCACTGCATCGATCACTGCTGATGTCTGCTCGCTCATCGCTGCACGCACTATCTCAGCCATCTCCTCACGAGTAACACTGTGGACTGATGCCTCGGCCCGAGTAGATGTCTCAGCAGCTGCAGCTGAGACTCCATGATCTCCCAGCTGTGCATCTCTGTGAGGATCAACCGGTTCTGGAACATGTGCACGAAAACGCAGTCTCAAGTGTCCCGTGCTGCGTGAGAGGGTGGTGCTGTTTATCGGTCCCATCGGCTCCCGTTTACGCTCGGCAACATCAGGCACAACACCAGCACATAGTAGATATCGGGTGATCAGGACTCCGAATGGTAGTATATCCATCGAAATGTACCGAGACTCTGATCGAATCCTATAGAAAATTTATACCCCACCAAGTCGATAGGAATGCCACGAGCGACCCCGTATCATAAATTTCGTCCGATCAATGCCAACTTCTGTCTTGTGCTGCCGAGGGTCAATGTTATTGGCAATTATCAAATTTAATATCTTAAAGAAAGAAGATAAATCTGCCTGTTTGATGCTCTTCGTCCCGTCATACGGTGGAGCATCTGGACCGACAACCAAATCCCTTACCTCGTGATCAGCAAGGGTATCGACCTCATCAGTATAAATCGATGCCTCCTCCTCAGCTGTCTCCGCCTCAACTGAAGGATCAGACTCTCTAGGCACCACATTCGGATATGCATCTGGCAGCCTAGGAATACCGAGATGCTCAGCAAGTCCATCCCGTGAAAATACAACGGCTACTCCTCGGACAGTGAACCTGTAGGCCCCAGAATCATCTGCGCTAGCACTGCCGAGTTCTCTATAGAACTCAGCAACAATGTCAATGTAGGAGACTGGCTCCCATGCTTCCTCCCGCTCATCCAATATAGGTTCCCAACCACGATCGCTGAATACTGAGGGCAATGAATGACCCTCCCAGAGAAGACTCTGGAAATCAGAAATCTTCACCGGTCGCTCCAGTGATACTGTCCTCTCCCGAACTGGACCACTACTACTCTCTCCAATATTGCGTCGCTTACGTCTCGGCCTAGAAGTAGACATTATAATTAACCTAAAATTTATAATTACAAATTAGATATATAATATTAACAAGAAAAATACAATAAAGAACTATTTACAGTAGTTTGAAACGAATAGCAATTTAATAACATTTTATATTATGAACAACATCATTTTGAATAAATATATATCTCAATATCAATATTAATTAGATAAATATTAATAGAAATATAACATTAAAAAAAGAATATTTAACTAATGGATTTATAATATTGAGATATTGGAACAATAAAAATTATTTTTCACTTAACGTTCGAACGCTTAAAGTAACGGTCGAACGGTAATCGTAGCTTATCGTTCGACCGATTATACAAACGTTCGAACGATAAGCGTAACGATCGAACGGTCTCAGCCGACCGTTCGATCGGTGCCTTTGACCGTTTGACCGTTGTTGATTACCGTTCGAACGCTATCAACAGCGTTCGAACGATATTCGAGTCGATCCGTATTCCAGGCCGAGTCGACTCGGCCATGGAAATCTTGTAAAATCCTTCGATTCCACGGATTTTACACCAAAATAATCGCAATAGAAACCTAAATAAACATTCCTAACATAGATTTATGCAAATCTACCGATTATTTTGATGTATAAATCGGTTTATCCTAACTTAAACAAATAATCTATCAAAAACCTAAATATAAACGGTAAAATGCTTTAAAAAAGAGAAATACCGGTAGTTAGAGGAAGAGGCTTTGAGTGGGTACTGTTGACGGCGGCGAAGACGGCGTTGAACGGCGGAAATGGACGGTTAACGGCTTTGAACGGAGGAAATGCTCACGTACTTCATCCGTGAAAATGACGTCGGGAGCCTTTTATATGCTTTACCGTTCGAACGGTAAGTTAATACCGTTCGAACGTATTAACTGAAAAACGTTTTCCTCCCTAATTAATTCAATTAAATATAATAAATTTTATTTAAATGCAATATTCGGTATTACAACATTAAATATTTTGATTAATTGAATTATAAAATATTTTAACATTAATTACATTAAATGCAATATATTTAATGCACTTATATATTATTAAATACTATATATTATATTTGTCATTTTTTATATATATAGTATATATAAAATTATACTTAATTTTAATATATTATACTATTGAATATTATATAGTATATAGTATGAGTTATATTATATAGTATAGTATAGACTAGACTACTATATACATGACACTATGTTCATAGTGTTATATAACATATATATGTGATATTAACTAATACATATATATATTTAATAATATATGTATTACATGACTTGTTATCTATATTTTTCATTATATATTGCAATTATAGACTATTTAGATGACACTCTCTATTCTAGCACTATAAATTACACTATATATGTTCAATTTTAGCTTTTGTATCATTATAATACACTATAATTGCATTTAGTATAGATGACACTATATATAATAGTAGATATCATTTTATTATATTATATTAATCTAATATTTATACACTATATATGCATGTGATACATATAACCCTATGCTATGATACCATATATAAGTACATATATAGGTTAACTTATGTACTTGACAATTATACTAGATGTAATATATATGATATTTTATACTATATATATTATATATGTTATTAAACTATAATATATAACAGTTTGATTATATATTATATAGTTATATTACTATATAACTATATTATAGTATATTTATAGTTTAGAGAATTTAAAGGTATAGTGAAAAAAAAATACAAATAGTCATAGTTAAAATTAACCGGTCGAACGGTAAAAAATTACCGTTCAAACGTATAGTAATACATTCGAATGGTAATTTTCACGTTCGAACGTCAAATTAGCGGGGGAAAATTTTCCCGCTAATCTTTTTGACGTTCGAACGTTAACTAATAAACGTTCGAACGCTAATGTTTTCCATTTACACAGCAGAACCTCACAATATCACGCTCGTTCCAGTCGACTCCCTCCTCATTTTCTTCCTACCAACGCCATTATTCTTCAATCCAGCCCTCAAATATTATTAACTTCTATCAATCTCTTATATTTTCGGATTAAGAGGTTGTTTTTACCGTTTGGTGAAGAGTATTTAAGTTTTGACCATTGGGTACAGGGATTCTCCGGTTTATTTCTCAAAATCAGGTATTCTCCTTAAATTTATTCTCATTTTAGTTTTTATATAAGTGTTTTCGTTTGCTATAATGAGTTCGTCATATACTTTGTTGTCTGTTGATGTAATTTGGATTGGAGATGTTGTGGTTTTCGGAGGTTGAAGACGACTGTGAATCTGGAATTTATGCGTTCGAACGGTATTCGTGTACCGTTCGAACGATATTCATGTTTCAAACGGTGTCTAGCACCGTTTGAACGCTAAACTGATTAAATGCAAGAATTGAATTTAAAATTAATTATTTATAATCTTTGAATGAATAAAATGAATTTAAAATAAAATACAAATAATCTAGATTTACTAGTACTTAATACAAATAGAATGTTAATTAAAATACAAGTAGTTATAATTATTAACTAGAATTAATTAAAAT
>QGSO01000361.1:1110382-1242119 GCA_011037825.1 Carya cathayensis | reverse complement strand
TATTCTTCTGTCGAATGATTCCTTCCCTTGTGTAAGACTCTTGAACAATTTGTTGAAGTACAACAATTTGTTCTTTAAGTTTTTCAACCTCATGGTTTTTAGCTTGTACCCGCTGGGAAAAAGCAACAATAGAGGATGAGTAGCGAGTCCCGAGACTCACCAAGTCGTAGATAGCATCGGAGTCTGACTTATTAGCCATACTATTATTTTCTTGCTGCAACATGGCACCAATGGCAGCTGCAGAAAGGACAGGAGGTTGAGGTGCTGAATACCTCATGGATGCATCTAGAGGAATGTTAGAAGAATGAGTCATGGAGAGAAGAATTGAAAACTTAAAGCGAGAATGTTGAAGGAATGCAGATGAGTTATAGAAATAAAAAGAAAACTTGATGCGGATTGGATGAACTTTAAGACTGATTTTATAGAGATAGTATAAAGAACAAGACAAGCTATCATCCAAGTCAAAGAGCAATGTGATTTTTTCCCGATCGGTGAAAATGACATTTTTTAGAAACTCGGAGCCTTCAATCTCGTTTGTCAACAACATCAGGCGATTTTTTCAAATCTCCAGCCACACTTGTCGGGTCACAGACGGATCCAATTACTATCTACAGTGTCTACAATACACCGTTTTCTTCAGACCATTTATTTGCTATGGATCCTTTTTAATGATGCCAAAAGGGGGAGAAGTTTTAGACTAGAACATTAACATTGTTTAAATTGCTAAACTTGTTATATATGCTTGGAATTATATTTATATTTTTGCTTGAAAAACTAACGCACATTCTCAGGGGGAGCTTAAGTATTAATACAGGATTCAGATTCTATCAAGTATTTTTCATCATCAAAAAGGGGGAGATTGTTGAACCTAAGGTTTCAACAATCTTAGGTTCAACAATCTCCCCCTTTTTGATGATGACAAATACTTGATAGAACCTAAAGTCTGTATTAATACTTAAGGAACCAAGCATGAGCAAGAAGGAAACAAGTTCACATTAAAGTCATAGAGAAATGTTGTAAATCTCTTAAAATTTGAAATTAGGATTAAGGTTCAAAAATTAATATTTTATCATAAAACATTAAAATACATTTTCCACATGTGCATGAATATTTTGAAAATTAAATTTGAAAATTTTGAAAGATAATTGATTGTCATCTTTCACATGTGTATGCCATGATTAAAGGTTTGAACTTTGAAAATATTAAAGATGATTGATTGTCATCTTTCACATGTGCATGTTTTATTTGAATATTTTCAAAAGTGATTGATGCTTTTCTTGACTTATGCAAAAGGAAGATGCCTTTGTTTGAATATTTTGAAAAGTAAAGTGTGCTCTTTTTGTCATATGCAAAAAGTAAAAAATTAGGTTTGAAATTTTTGAAAAGCAAAGTGTGCTCCTTTTGTCATATGCAAAAAGTAAAAAGATTAGGTTTGAAATTTTTGAAAAATGAATGATGATGTTTTTGACATGTGAATCTTTTTAAATTTGAATATGAAGTCTCATATGCCTATAAATAGATCATTTGAGAGCTTCACATTCACAACACCAAGAGCATACAACTCTCATTCAAAGTTTTCATTCTCTCTTCTCTAAGCATTGAGCCTTAACCCTTGTTCATTTTGAGAGATATAGTTTGTGCTTGTATTGTTCTTATTTCACTCATTGAGGAGTGTTTTCTGATATCCTACTCAATATAAATTCTTGTATCAGTAAAAGGGTGTGTACAACCCTTGTGCGTGTAGAAAGTGTTCTACACAGGGAATCGTTGAATCACCACGTGTAAGGTGAGTACAAGTGTAGAGGGTGTTCTACACGGATCCTTTGTAGCGGTGTTGTTCAAATGTGTAATAGGTTTCTATCTCCACCTGAAGGAGATTGAATAGTGAATTCGGGGATCCTCAAGGGGTAGCTTAAGGCGAGGACGTAGGCAGTGGGGCCGAACCTCGTTAACATACTGAGTTTGCTTCTCTCTTACCCTTACTCTTTATATTTATTGCTGTTTCATATTTTGTTTATATTTTATATTATATATTTGATTTATAATTGTTATTTTTTTTAAATACAACTCAATTCACCCCCCCTCTTGTGTTAGTCATCTGGGCAACAGGTGTTATTGTTTAATAATCGACCATAATTTCAAGTTTGTGAACTAGTATTTTAATAAACGAATTGAGTCCGAGGAGTATAAGCGATCCATTAAACACCATATGGTTCTCGGTTCTTCAAATAATTGGATTGATAATGGAAGTGAAGAGGTATGGACCATTGCAATTGTAATTTGTACATTAAATAAAAGGAAATCCTTGTTTATTTTCACAATTATTTTCATCTTATCATATCTAATCATTACAATTTTTTTAAATTCTTATACAAAATTAAATAAATAATTTAACTTCTTTAAATCTCAAAATAAAAATAATATTAAAAAAACTCTAACATTTTAATTAATTTTTAACTTTTATCTCAACTCATTCATCTCATCTCATCTCATATGCAGAAACAAATGAGGAGTGTCTCAATAATGGGTCTCGATGATAAGTCTTGATATATATATTTTTTTTGTTATTTAATAATTAAAGAAGCATTTTTTAATTATAATATTGTGATTTTTTTAAAATATATAAAAATGATTAAAAAAATTCATGAAAAAATAAATAAATACAGTGTCAACAGAAGTTTGAGAGGAATTCACGATGGCTTTAGTGCCACCTTAAATAAATCCACCCAAACATCGAATTAATGACTCATGATCATGACGAATATTCATGATTCATTATCACGATGACTTGCATATACTTCCACCTAAGAATAGTCAATTAAAGAGAAATGTTGCCGCCTTCGATTTCAACAAGTCAAATGTGTTCCTTTTTTGCTCGATATAATTCGTCAATCACGTGGACGACTCGATCCCTCAGTATTAAATATATACCATAGATTGCAACAAATATTAAGGAAATTATTGGAAATTATTTTTATTTTATTTCATCTCATTTTATTTTTAAATATCATTTAAATATAAATATTTTCAAAATCATCATTACAACTCTTTCAAATTTTTAAATAAAAAATAAAAACAATTCAAAATTTTCAAATTCTAAAAAAAAAAATATTTTAATTTTATAATATTTTTTATTTAATTTTATCTCTCTCATTTCTCAAAATTAAACTCAATAAATATTTAATTCAAATTACTTTATTACTATTTACAAACCATCTTACTACTATTCACAAAATTCTCATATATATCATTTTATTCTTTAAACATACCCTAAAAATGTATATGGATTAATTTATATTTTCTAACATTTTTAAGCAAGAATAATGATACGGGTTACCCCACTAACTGAGTTTACAATTTAAGTAATATAGATCCAGATCAGAAACAAAGAGACATGAAAGAGAGAAAAAAGCTGGCTTGCAGGACATCACGTAATGCATGGTACTACCAAGCAATAGCATCGACAAATTGTACGTGATTGATCAAGCGGTGAAGATCAAGAGCAAAGTTGAGCCAAGACTTGGCAGACTGGTGCATGTTCTACGCGCATTCGCCCGCTCAAATAATTTTTTTTAAATTAAAACCCCACCCGCTTGCCCGGCCATGCATGCATGATAACTAGCCCTAGCTAGCTACGAGCCGAGAAAATTGTGCAGCCCAGGCAGATAACATGTTACCCAATCCAACTAATAAATGTAGATGTCCACTTAATTCAGTTGTACACATGGTATGTCGTGGTTGGTAGCCTTGTAATTATGCATCACTTTATGTAAGTGATGGGCAAAATTAAGTTTCAAACATACGGTCTCGATCATTTGAATATTAATCCTCAGTATTTGAGGTTGTATTTTTCTATGAATACTGATCTATTAATAGGTCATGTGCTTTTTTTTCTATGCCTTCCACCTACCTATCATGTGTTGTATAGCTGCACCTTTTTGCACATTATCATTTTATTTTAAAGCAATGCTATATAAAGTTTTAGCATATACAAATCTCATATGTTTTCTTTTAAAAGAACAGAGTTTGTCATTAAAAAGTAAAATTTTTCATTCAAGTCTCATATTTACCTATTTTTTCAAAATGAGTACGGCATTGAGTTTGTACACCCTGTGATTGCATAAATCATTTTCCTTTATTTTGAAAAATGCAACATATCACACTACTATTCACTTTTAGATCATCTCTTTTTTTAAAAAAAATAAAAGAAATCAAAGATTAATTTAGTATGCGAATATTTTCTTTGTTTTATTTAACTCCTCAACTCGATCGAGTTCTAACTTATCAAGACAGTCGATGGTGATCAAACTTACCAGCTTATTCCTATCCAAATTAAAGGGTTAAACCGACCTTGTCTCCATCCTCACCTCTCCATCTACATGTATGGAAATCATTTCTGCTTCAACCTCATTAATGCTAGTACTACTGCATGTACAGTCCTTACAACTAGTAGCATCAACGTACACTGCTTCCAGCAGCTCTTTAATTTGCTTCTTACTCGTGCAAAAATTTAATATTTCTAATTTGGGTTTGAAACACAATATATAATAATATTTGCTGCTCTTCTGGAATGTAATATTTATGGTCAAAATTCTTTTTTTTTTTTTTTGTTTGTGGCATCTTCTTATATACATGGTGTAATTCTTTTTAGTTTAATACATGTTTGATCTGGCTTATACTTCACTTTTGTATACTCCTTACATACCTTACTGATACGATTGGTCAAAATAATTATTTTATATTTTAAAAAATTAATGCAGCCAATCATAATAGTAGAGTACACAAAGAATAAGCAAACATGACTGCTTTAAAATCTTAGATTAAAAAAGAATAAAAAAAAAATTCAAGTTTAAAAAAGGCCAATCAAATTAACACGCATGGTCAAAAAGGCCAATCTTAATTTAAACTCCTAAAATCTCTCGTGTTTTTGAACTACGAGAGCCGTCCGTTGAATCACACCCCAACCCAGAAGCTTCTTTTCCTAGTTGTTGACGAATTGTTTAAAGAAAAAGTTTGAAGTTCAGGTGTAAATCCTGTTTACTTTTAAGAAGGTACATATATATAAGCCAAGCCAGGCAACGTTAATTTCCTGCTCAAGAATCATACACATCTAGCTTCTACATTGGTGGATTGTTGGTTGATTCATCCATTTAGAATTTTGTTGAAACTAACAGTACTAGCTAGGACATCTTTTTTTTTTTTTTGAAAACAACCTATGCTTTTCCTTTGCATTCATGAAACAGTCAATACATAACTAGGTGAATCCGATACAATGGCTGGAAGGACCTCATAAGGTACCTCCTCTACCCACACCCCTTCAATATCTAAGGATAGAGCTAACTTAGCAGCTGCATGTGCTGCACTATTGCCCTCCATCCTAACAAAAGAAACAGACCACCCCGGTTGAGCATGCACTACAGTTTTGATGTCCTCTATCACCTGTCCATCCCACGATGAGTTGAAAGATCTGGAGTTGATTGCTTCCACTACCACTTTTGCATCACCCTCCAGTTGCACCCGAGTGAGTCCAAGCTCATTGCACAGAAGAGTTGCTCTAAGCATGGCCAAACCCTCTGCTGCACTAGCATTCTTTGTTAACTGTCTAGGGGCCGCAACTATCACATGCACCTCTCCTCTGGAGTCCCTCACAACAACACCAATTCCCACCTTTCCCCTTTTTGAATCCACTGCTGCATCCACATTCACCTTCAGATAGTCTTGGCTTGGAGGTTTCCATACAGTTCTCATTGCCTCTGCTGGCCCCCTTGGATTCTCTCTTGGTTTTTCATGAGCTAAAGTGGCTGCCTCTGCATCTTGTACTGCTTGCTGGATCAACATGCACGGCCCTTTGAATTTTCCTTCAAAAACCATGGCATTTCTTCTCCTCCACAGGCCATACAGCACCTCAGCAACCATGTGGAGCTTTTCTTCCTCTAACTTAGACTGGAGCTCAGACCATAGTGTTGTGAAGTCGCCATAGATCCTTCCCCACTTTCTAACTGGACTACAATCCTCGCCCCATACATCTACTGCAGTAGGGCAGTCCCAAAGCACATGTATGTCCGTTTCTTCCTCTCTGCTACACATAGGACACGTTGAGTTATCAGTGACTCTTCTCTTGAATAGAATACTCCTCGTGGGAAGTATTCCATTGAGAGCCTTCCAAAGGAAAATTTTAACCTTTCCTGAGTTTGTTAATCCCCACAGCCTCCCCCACAGCCTTTTACTTTGATCTCCACTGGATGTTTCTCCCATATTTTGGTTCTTAATCTCCAAGTCTGCATGATAGGCACTCTTTACTGTAAATATTCCTTTTTCTGACAGTCCCCATATTGTTTTATCACCCATCCCTCTTACACTAATAGGAATGCTGCAAATACTTCTGGCTTCCTCTTGGCTGAAAATTGCTTGCACCAGATCTTGTTTCCAGGTTTTGCTTTCATCTTCAATGAGCTCACTAACCGTTGCATTATAGTCCAGTATCTTGTTTGGTGTTTGAATTTGAAATTTAGAAGGTATAGGCACCCATTTATCTTTCCATATTCTAATGCTTCTTCCATTTCCAACTCTCCACACTAACCCTGTCTTTATCAGATCCATAACTGACATTAAGCTCCTCCATATTTGAGATGGGCAGTAGCCTACTCGTGCCTCCATTATGTTGCCTGACTTAAAGTATTTTTCTTTGAAGACTTGAGCTACCAATGAAGCAGGTTCTTGTAAAATTCTCCAACCTTGCTTGGCTAAGAGGGCTCTATTGAAACAGTTGAGATCTCGGAATCCCAACCCCCCCTTTCCTTTTGCTGCTCCAAGTTTGTTCCAGCTCTTCCAATGAATGCCCCTTCCTTCCTTTCTGTGATTCCACCAGAACTTGGCAATCATGGATTCTATTTCTTTGAGAAGCATACTCGGCATCTTGAATACACTCATTGTGTATGCTGGTATGGCTTGCAGGACACTCTTGATCATAACTTCCCTTCCTGCAGAAGATAGAAAAGAATTTTTCCAGCTGTTAATCCTTTTCCATATCTTTTCTTTTAGGCCCCTGAATGTGTTATACTTGGATTTTCCCACCGTGGTGGGCAATCCTAGATACTTGTTGTAATTCCCACACACTACACCTTCAGCATGTTGGAGGATGCACACTTTTGCCTCGGTCCTAGTATTTGAGCTGAATAGAATGGAGGTTTTCTGTCTGTTCAAGGTTTGTCTAGATGCTTCCTCATAGACTTTTAGCAAGTGAGCTAAAACTGTCCATTCTTCTAGCTTGGATCTACAGAACATCACACAATCATCGGCAAACAAAAGGTGGTTAATTCTTTTGCCCCCTCTTGTGACAGCTACCCCTTTAATAAGCCCCCTTCCTTCAGCATCCTTTAAAAGAGAGCTTAGTCCCTCTGCACAAAGCAGGAAAAGGTAAGGGGAAAGAGGATCCCCTTGCCTTAACCCTCTTGTAGGCCGAAACAAAGCTCCAGGTGTCCCATTCACTACAACTGAATAAGATACAGATTCCACACACCCCTTAATCAGCTTCCTCCACTTGTCACTGAATCCTATTTTGGATAGCATTGATTGAAGAAAGCCCCACTCCACTCTGTCATATGCCTTTGACATATCTAGCTTGATAGCCATACTACCTTCTCTGCCTTTTTGCCTAGCTTGCATAGTGTGCAGGAGCTCGTAAGCAACCATTATGTTGTCAGTTGGTAGGACATCTTTGATACCTATTTTGCTGGTAAAATTTATCATTAATCTTTACAGTTGTTTTTCGTATCTGTTACATCTTCGAAGCAACTTGCCTTCTTGTCTGTCTGTCTCTTCTCTCTTTGCCTTCCCAATGCATGATTCCTTCTTTCTGTTTTCCTTTTTTTTTCACCTATAATTTCATTCTCAGTTGGCTAATTTAAACTTGTTAATCATTTTGGGCAGGTGTTCATTTGCCTCACATATTGGCTACTTGCTTGGTGCTTGTAAATCTATCGGTTTGGCTTACAACATCAGTTTTAACTTCCAAAGGTGTTCTTGCGGCTTCGAAAACAAACAACTTTAAGAAAATCGATTCAGAAACCATGAACCTCTCAGATGGTTGTAGTAAGATGAGAACTAATTCTTATCAATTTAAGCGATTGCAAACCCGAAAATGTTGTGCTTGATTACAATGTATTGAAATATAAAACAATTCTTACAATTTCTCTTCCTGAACCAGCTTTACTTTCTTCGCCAAGACCCGTGAGTGAGCTCGATGCTGCTGCGATTAGCCTCCAAAAGGTCTACAAGGGTTACAGGACTCGAAGAAACCTTGCGGATTGTGCAGTGGTTGTGGAGGAGCTATAGTTAGTGTTGGGAATGGACCGAACAAACAAAGGCTAAGTTAAAGTAAATAATAGCGGAAGCAACAAAATAAACAGCAAGCACACAAGAACACCAAGATTTAAGTGGTTCAGCTCAATGTGAGCCTACGTCCACTGTCGGGGTCGGTTTCAACAAATTTCACTATGAACAAAAGATGGAGTACAAGAGTATTGAATACAAAAAATCCTTAATCCTAAAGCCCCAATACACCCAATGGACTCTTAGGATTGTATACAAAATGATTCTCAAAACTCTCTCAAACTTGGCTGCTAAAGGGCTCTTCAAAATGAAGAGAAAATGATGTATTTATAGCAGAGGCGCTGATTCAGAACATTCGCTCGAGTGGATGTCGAGCGAAGTGTCGAGCGCACGTTAGGGTTGCATTATTCGCTCGAGCGGACAGTCGAGCGGAAGTCGAGCGAAACTCTCGGGAAGAATTCGCTCGAGCGGACAGTTGAGCGGAGTCGAGCGAAACTCTCTGGAAGAGTTCGCTCGAGCGGAGGGTCGAGCGGAACTCTCTGGATGAGTTCACTCGAACGGACTGTCGAGCGGAGGGTCGAGCGGAAATCGAGCAGAAGTCGAGCGGAAATCTCGGGAAGAATTCGCTCGAGCGGACAGTCTAGCGGAGTCGAGCGAAACTCTCTGGAAGAGTTCGCTCGAGCGGACTGTCGAGCGGAGGGTCGAGCGGAACTCTCTGGATGAGTTCACTCGAACGGACTGTCGAGCGGAGGGTCGAGCTAACCTTAGCTTGAGCCAGGGTCGAGCCACAGTCGAGCCAGCTTCAAGGATCAAGCAACAGTCAAGCCAAGCTCCAAAAAATACATTTTCAGCAGGAAATCAAGCCAAAACCAACAAATCTCCACCTTGGCTTGAATTTCGTCAAGCCTTAACAAAAAACCTTTAACCAAAGAATCGATTCCTACCAACAAATCACCAAAGGGGAATCACCAAACCCGAACACAACGTCTATCATTGAAGAACTCAATTTCCACCCAAAAGTCTTCAACACCATAGACAATTTGACCAAATCACAAGCTTGGTCCTAATGAAGAATCAACCTCTTCACACAAAAGGCAACGCACCACTGAACAGATTGCTTACTTGAACAACGACTTCTGAATACACACGAAGGCTAACAACAAATATTCTCTGCCAAAGTAAGAACACCTCAAAGTCTGCATGAGCATATCCCAAAGGTGACTAAACTGTCTCCTCTATCTACCAGATGAAACTGTAGACTTGCTCTCACTGTACGCCAATGCCAAAATCAAAATCATACTTAATTTCAATAGCATGATCTAGAGTACCACCTGCACTCTGTTGTGAAGCTCTCCCAGCAACTCCACCTTCTTGTTATAACCATGCTCTCCTTTCCTGTGGAAACAACAACTGAAAAACAAATTGTAAAGAAGAGAAGGTTCACCCAATAGCAAGCTGTGTTGACCGCTTCACCCAAATCTGTAGACAAGCCTGGCAAATCCAAAAGCATACTACGGGCTCTCACACAAGAGTCCGTCTCATTTCATTCAACTACTCCATTTCTGTGGAGTGGACCCAATTGTATGGTATGAACAACGCTCTACCTTCTTGTCTGTAGATCACTAGCCTTCACAAATGCTTGAACACATCAAACACATCACAAAACAGATAAACAAATCCAGATTCTTTCTCAAATGGTCATCAACAAATATGAGTACAAACACAAAGCAAAAATTGCCTACTCATACATGACCATACTCATTCACCAATATGGCACAATCACATGCGCCATAAATGAGTAATACCTGAGTCTGGAACCTCTGAAGATGCTCCCCCAATCACTGTACTGCCCTGAAGAAAATAAAGACCATCTGTCTTCTTCCCTGTCATTACCACCGAAGAGCCCTTGTAGACTCGAATGACTCCACCTCCAGCAGAATACTGGTAGCCAAAGGAGTCAAGAGTGCCCAAAGATATAAGATTTTTCTTCAAAGATGGAATATGTCGAACGTTAGACAAAGTTCTAACAGTTCCATCATACATCTTAATCTCAACTGAACCAATCCTAACAATATCACAAGCCATATCATTTCCAACCAAAACGGAATCACCGTTGATTGATTCATAGGTAGTGAACCAATCTATCCTGGAACACATATGGAATGTACAAGCTGAATCCATGACCCACTTGTTACCAAAGTGACCACTAGAGCCACTGACTGCTAGGACAATATCAGAGTTGTTAGACTGTTCAACGCTAACAACATTAGAGGAACTTTTACTTTCCTCCTTCAATCTGGGACACTCATTCTTGTAATGACCAAACCTATGACAGTAGTGACATTTAACATTTTTCTTGTTAAATTTAGAGCTGCTACTGGAATTACTCCCACCATAATCCGAACCTCTTCCATTAGATCTACCACCAGAGGAATATTTCACAAACAAACCATTGGCTTGATTGTTCGTGCCTTGTGCGCCCAATTTTGTTCTCAACTCATTAGAGTTCAAAGTAGATTTTACATCTACCAAGGAGATGGTATCTCTACCATACAACATCGAGTTCACAAAACTTTCAAATGATACCGGTAACGAACACAACAAAATTAATGATTGATCCTCATCATCAAGCTTAATATCAATATTCCTTAGATCCATAATAGTTTTATTAAATTCATCTAGATGATCGAAAATAGGAGTACCTTCCCTCATCTTGAGAGTGTATAGTTGCTGCTTCAAATATAAACGGTTGGTGAGCTACTTCTTCATATACAAGCTCTCAAGCTTGGACCAAAGACCGAAAGCGGTCTCCTCATCAGCAACCTCCCTCAAAACTCCATCTGATAGTGACAACAAAATGACACTATGTGCCTTCTCATCTTCTTCTCTTGACGGTGCAGGAGAATCCTCGGATACCTTCCCTTCCAACACTTTCGACAAGCCTTGTTGTCGTAACAAAGCCTTCATCTTGATGCGCCATAAGCTGAAGCTGTTTTGACCGTCGAATTTCTCCACTTCAAACTTTGCCATAGCCATTCCTCAAGATTTTGCAAAGAACTTAACGCTCTGATACCAGTTTGTTGGGAATAGACCGAACAAACAAAGACTAAGTTGAAGTAAATAATAGCGGAAGCAACAAAATAAACAGCAAGCACACAAGAACACCAAGATTTAAGTGGTTCAGCTCAATGTGAGCCTACGTCCACTGTCGGGGTCGGTTTCAACAAATTTCACTATGAACAAAAGATGGAGTACAAGAGTATTGAATACAAAAAATCCTTAATCCTAAAGCCCCAATACACCCAATGGACTCTTAGGATTGTATACAAAATGATTCTCAAAACTCTCTCAAACTTGGCTGCTAAAGGGCTCTTCAAAATGAAGAGAAAATGATGTATTTATAGCAGAGGCGCTGATTCAGAACATTCGCTCGAGTGGATGTCGAGCGAAGTGTCGAGCGCACGTTAGGGTTGCATTATTCGCTCGAGCGGACAGTCGAGCGGAAGTCGAGCGAAACTCTCGGGAAGAATTCGCTCGAGCGGACAGTTGAGCGGAGTCGAGCGAAACTCTCTGGAAGAGTTCGCTCGAGCGGAGGGTCGAGCGGAACTCTCTGGATGAGTTCGCTCGAGCGGACTGTCGAGCGGAGGGTCGAGCTAACCTTAGCTTGAGCCAGGGTCGAGCCACAGTCGAGCCAGCGTCAAGCCAGGGTCAAGCAACAGTCAAGCCAAGCTCCAAAAAATACATTTTCAGCAGGAAATCAAGCCAAAACCAACAATTAGTTTCTCGCAGCGTTATCTGCACTGTGAATTCTTTTATGTTTCTTGAATTCTTAATTTTGAGAACTTGGTTCGATGAGTAGGAGGAAAGCATTGGAATTTGCTGATCTAAAGCGGTGTTATGTTTCAATCTTCAATGTTGAGGAACCAGAAACCTCTGTTTCAAGGTGGGAGAGGGCAAAGACTAGAGCAGCCAAGGTATTTGTACACCATAAGAATTCCAAGCTTCTGCATAACGTGATTTATATCTCGATCTACTAGAGAATTATTTGGATATTGATTAAGAAGAATTACTAATAGAAATATTAAGAAGGCCTAGAAATCAAGAGATTAATTACTGAGTGCAGGTGGGAAAGGGCTTGTCCAAGGATGAGAAGGCTAAAAAACTGGCGCTGCAAGACTGGGTTGAAGCTGTGAGTTCTCAAACATTTTTAGATGCTTTTACCCAAAAATCATATTGAGATTCACTGATCAGGATACTACTTTGGTTTGATGCTGTATCAAGCATATCAAAATGGGAAAGTTTCATTGACACTTGGGTACATCATTGTTGTCAAAATTGACTTTGAACTTGCTCCATGACATTTTAAGTTTTTCTGTATGGTTCAATTCAAAGAAGGGTTGAAGTTAACATCATGCGGCTATACCCTTTATCTTATTCAACAAACTGATCCAGTGACATAATCAGACTCCTTTAATTTTTATCTCTTCCTACAGATTGACCAAACCATAGGTATGGGCACAATCTCCACTTGTACTATGATGTATGGTTTCAAAGTGAGAGTACTCAACCATTCTTCTATTGGTAAGTAGTTCCTTTAGAAACCCCTTCCTTCTATTTACTCCGTTTGGTTGATCCTTGACTGTTGGAAAGAATTTAGAGCTTGGGATCTTATGTCTTGATTCTATTTACTCACTGTTCTCTGAAATGAAGGCTGGATGTTGGAGATGGGAGAGATATAAGCCTCGATGAATGCCCAAGGACTGTTCTGCAATGCCAATGCATCAAATATCTTGGACCTGTACGTAATATTTCTGAACTAACCTACAATTTAACTCTCTAATATACTGCATGTTGCATTAATTGATGTATATGTGTAGTATGATCTTTTTGATATTGGACTTCAGAAAGAAAGGGAAGCATATGAAGTAATTGTAGAAGATGGGAAACTTATTTACAGATAAAGTGGACTGCTCCTGGAAACCATGGAAGGATCTGAGTGGATATTTGTTCTCAGTACAACAAGAGCTTTGTATGTGGGTCAGAAGAAGAAAGGTGAGTTTGAACATTCGAGCTTTCTGGCCGGGGGTGCCACAACAGCAGTTGGAAGATTAGTGGCCCACGATGGGGTTCTTGAGGTACAATTCTCACGGATGCCTGTGTTTGTATTTGTTAACAGCTTGTTTAACTTCTACTTAAATATGCAACTTTAACCATTTACCATACAATTTTAGGGTATTTGGCCATACAGTGGTCATTATCACCCTACAGAAGAGAACTTCAGGGAATTCATTAGCTTCCTTGATGAGAACCATGTAGATCTTACAAATGTTGAGGTATATATCATTAATTTCTTTGTGTTTAACCTCATCAAATCCATACCATTTGCAATTGAAATTCTCTCTAATGTTTTGACCGAATTTGATGGTCAAATTTCGGAAAAAGATAACACATCTAGGGCTGAAAGAAAAAACTGGCAAACCGACTAAACCAAGTTGAACCAACCGGTTCAATACCGATTCGGTCGGTTTTGGTTCTCAAGAGCGGAAACAAATTAAAAATTGGTATGGTTTTGATTTTTATAATTTGAAAACCAAATTGGACCAAATCGAATCAAAATATAATAGAAATTTTAATTTTATATTAATTAAGTTATATACTTACATATATAATATGATACAAGTAGTATAACGCATATATATGTATTACAAGTACCTATTAAGTTCATACGCATATATTTTGAGCTGAAAATAGTGTTTTTAACTCAAAAACTCATATTTAGGTTAAAATAATTATTCATTTGAGTCAAAAAAATAAACTAACCCAACCAAAAAGTCCAAAACTAAATCACACCTATAAAACTAAATTGAACTGAAAAAATTGAAAAAACTAAAAAATCTAATTCCCTAGATGAGCGGATCATATCGCTTCTGGTTCACAGAATTCGAATATTGACTTAGACCGGTTCGGTTCAACAGTATATCCAAAACCGAATTGAACTAATTATACTCCTAAGTTACAACATCATTAAATAGTTGATGCTGATATTGACAAATTTTATCTTCAGAGATATCATGAAAATGATGATGAAGGTCTACCAATTAAGGTCAGTACCAGTAAAGAGCCAAATCCAAAACCCATTATAGGGCGCCCCAAGTCTATGCAATCAGACAATACAAATACAATGGTCCCAGAGGAGATTAAAATCACATCCGCCCATCCACAAGCAAACAAGAATGCCGAAGATGCTAATGTGGGTAGAGATACACCCCCTGGTTATCGGTTGGGCAAGCCCTTAGCTTGCAAATGGGCAACAGGGGTTGGACCTCGCGTTGGGTGTGTCTGTGACTACCCCAAAGAGCCAGTATGGATTGATATTGTAGGCTTGCCGAGTCTGAGAGTGAAGACCCCATTTCTACATCTAAGTTGGCCAGTTCACCCAAGGAAAATGGCTCCAAAGTCAGGGTCGTGGAGTAGAGTCTCAACCCCCAACAAAAATCATATTTTATGAAGGTCAATTTCTCCATTTTGGTCGAGGGGTATGGGTTCGGCCAAACTTTTGATACCACCATTGTCTCTTGTTTTTTGTTTTTTAATTTCTGTGCACTGTCTTTATTGTAACGGGATATTTAATATTTATAAGGCTTTCCACCCCTTCTTTTTGTATTTCTCGTAATAATTTAATGAATATTTCTCCTAAAAGAAAAAGGGTCATGGAGTAGGGGTTACTTGCTGTTCATAATGAGTCAAGACAGTAGTTATGGCTCCAAGGGCACTTGACAGAGACCCAGCATATGAGGGCCCAGGGGCCTGATTCTAACACCTCTCTCTCTCTCTCTCTCTCTCTCTCTCTCTCTCTCTCCTCCTTGATTTTAAGTGTCAAATTTAATTATTAAGTGTGCCAAAAATGTTCAGTTCCAAATTTCTGCTTATTGGGTTTCATTATTCTTTCTTATAAATAGAAAGTGGAGTTAATAAATATTTCTTATAAATGAATATTGCATAATGCATATTGCTTAAGGAAACAAATATTGGAATATGAAATAAAAACAAAAAACGAAAAAAACAAGAGTATGAAGTAGGGCAAATATTGCATTAATGGTTTGGATTCAGAGATGAGATGAGATAATTTTAGATAAAAAATAAAATATGAATAGAATATTGTTAGAATATTATTTTTTAATATTATTATTGTTTTGAAATTTAAAAATGTTAAATTGTGATTTGAAAAAGTTGAATTGTTTATTATATTTTATGTGAAAATTTGATAAAGTTGTAATAATGAGATGAGATGAAATGAAATGTTTTCCTAATCCAAACGGAAACAAAAAATTATAAGGATTCATATCACAAATTTGGGTGGTATTTCATGTTGAATCATTTGAGTTTGTGTCTAATCAATCAAGTTTGAATAATTAAAATATAGATATGCTTCTTAAGTGTGGTTTAGATAGTGAGATAAGATGAGATATTTTAAATGAAAGTTGAAAGTTAAATATAATATTATTATTATTTTAGAATTTTAAAAATTTGAATTATTTATTATATTTTGTATAGAAATTTGAAAAAATTGTAATGATGAAATGAGATGAGATGAGATTAGATGAAACACTTTCACTATCAAACAAAAATATCTCACTCTAAGATAATAGGTAACAGGAAAAACTCTCTTAAATAGTATTTTCATAATCAAATCTAAGTAATAATAATAATCAACACACTTCAAATAACCCCACCCAGGCTTGCCTTTTTATAGCTTTATAATTGAAGTCTTTCAAATAAAATAGAGTTCTAAAATTAATCCTAATCAAACTCTAGGTAATGCTATTGATAGATGTTCTAATTATATTTACCTCAAATATTAATTACAACTCAAATTAAATTAAAGCTCTATCTAAAATGTGGATTTCAACTAGTTTAATTAGCAATTTTCACTAGTTTCAGTCTCAAGCAAGGTCTTAAGTGAAGTCTCTGGTTGATTAACGCTCGACCAAATGCCGAATGAGCATCATACGAACTATCGGATTGACCATTTTCTGTGTGATTTTCTTCCAGTTTCAAGCCATCTCATCCTCTAAGCCTTTATATGCCTTTGATAACCATGCACTTTGCATCATCTCCTCTTGCCCCTGTACTCGTCCCTAATTTTCAATATAAGGTTCCTTGTGATATAGAAGTGAGATGATTATTGAGAAGTGAAAATCTTATTCGTCATTCAAAGATTTTCACTTCTCAATAATCGTGAATATTTGAAACTTAATTATAAAAATATATGCAAGAGGTATCTTTGCCGTTTCATTAATATTTAGGAGTAAATCAATACCTAAGGATTTATTCATGGATCATTAACACATTTTGAAGGTCTCGATTGTGAGATTATACTATTAGCATATATTTACCTTAATTAGATTAGTATCTTCTCCAAGATTCTTAGTTATGGTAATATTCTATAAATATTCTAGGTCAGAATATTTTGTATTTAGGTATTAATTTTATTTCTTTTGTTACATAGGCCTTATTACAATACGAATAAGTCACCCATGTACATTGTCAAAAAATATGGAAAATTTAGGATTTTCTCACATACAATTTTCTACATGGTCTAATGGAAGACACCTTCTTGGTGCCTCTAGTCACTACTGTTCATGTCACACCTTTTTGTAGCCATTGGTATCCCCTTGCTATTTTCTTTGCAGTCTACCACAGTTGATATGTTGGTTCCATTACACTTGACAGTAGCCACTTCCTCACACTTTCTACTCTATGTAGGCTTATACTTTTTATAAACTCAAGCCACCATATGACTTAAGGGAGATTTAGATAGTGAGATGAGATGAGATAAAATTTGTATAAAATATTGTTAAAATATTATTTTTTAATATTATTTTTATTTTGAAATTAGATAAAGTTGAATTATTTATTGTATTTTGTGTGAAAATTTGAAAAAATTATAATGATTAGATGAGATAAATTGAGATGATTTTTATATCAAAACCTCCCCTTAGAGCTTCCACTAAGGGGAACCTTCTTGTTATAATGCCAGAATCATACCATTTTGGTCCTTCATGTGCCCACATGCAACTCTTGAGTCTTTTGCACATTTGCGTCCACACGCTTTACATGCCTCCACATGCCAATCGCTCCTTTGGCGTGTCCGTACACACATTGCATGTGTTTCACGCACCTATCCTTGTTTGCAACAGCTTAGATCATATTTCAGCCCAACTCAGCCCATTACAACCCAATCCACTTCAAGTAAGTTTCTCCTTTTGTGTGTGGTATATAGGGCTTATAGGTAGCAATGCTCTATTTCTTAAACTCATACTTTCTCACAGCCTATATCCCATAGTCACTAGCACGTCAACTACGGTTGACTGTGACCTTTGACTATTGACTATTGACTATCTATAGTTTACTTTGATTGTTGATCAAAAAACCTCTCAAAATGTCCTTTTCTTCCAACCTTGATAATATTGTCCTTTCTATAGACAATATCTTAGATGGATCCAATTATAATTTGAGGGCTCGAAACATGAAAATTTTTCTGCGTGACCATAAATTGTGGCGCTACGTCTCGAGAGATATTTTTAGCCCTTAGCAACAATATGGTGAAAGTATTGAAGTCAATGCAAGCCATGTTGAAGATTGGTGTAGTATGCACTACAAGATGCTCTCTTGGTCTATCAACACTTTCATTCCTTTTATTCACAACTTGCCCCCTAAACTTGACACACTAAAACTACATGGGATTTTCTTTTGAAGCGATATAATTGTACTCATGATGCTTCGTTACACTTTCAGCTTGAGACTAAGCTCTATCAGATGCAACGAGAATCGGGTTAGTTTATTGCTAATTTATATTCTCAAGTTAATAATCTATGGGAGCAACTATCTACTGCAGATCCTTAGTTGAAATGTTTTGAAGATATTGAACTATTTGAAGCCTATCATGATTGTTAGAAGTTTATGCACTTCATGATGGCTCTTTGTGAGGGCTTTAAGTTTTCGTAGGCCTCTCTCTTAAATCGCACACCACTTCCAACTCTTGAGATTGTTGTTGTTGAGCTCATTTTTTAAGAAAATCGGTGATCTATAATGAAATTGAAATCTCTAGATTTTGTTCTAACCCTACCTCTTGGGTGTCTTCACATTCTTTTATTGGCACTACCTCTAGAGCTTAACTATCCCCATTGTCAACTAAGACTACTTTCTACAAATATTGCAAACGCTCATGCCACTCTGTCTCTGAATGTCGAACGCTACATCATAAGAATCAAGCAAATACCTCTTTTTCACAAGCTGCACCGTAGCTTCTAGTGCTTCTTCTACACTAAGGTCTTCTTCTCAGTCCACTCCACTTATTGTAGCTGACATTAAGGTATTAATTTAGCAAGTTTTATCTCGATCCTCTACCAACTTGACCATCACCTCAAGTAAATCTCCTTGGTTTATTGACTCTATGTATTATAATCATGACCTTTGACCCTTTCTTATTTTCAAAAAAATTTGAACTCTCATCTAATCATGTCATTTACATTGTTGATGGTTATCATTTGCCTATTAGTCATATAGGGTCTATTTCTTTCTCAACACACTATCTATTGCAAACACATACCTATCCAAGCTATCCTTAAATCTATTTTTTGTTAGTCAACTTTGTGAGATAGGTTTTACACTAACCTTTTCTAATAATGGTGTTTATGTACAAGATCCTCAAACAAGTTAGCTTATTGGGACCAATTGTAAGATTGGATGTTTGTTCGAGCTTTATTCTTTGTAGATTCCCTCCCATGCATCTACATCTGTTGTTGCTCTGTCCGCTTCTTCCCATTTATGGCATTCTCAATTCGGTCACGTCTCATTTCCTTGTGTTCAACTTTTACCCTCTCAAAGTTGTTTAGGATCTATATATTTTGACTCTTTTAATTGTGGTGTATGTCAACTTGGAAAACCAATTCATTTTTTTGTTCAATAAAAGTAGCTCATTTTCTTTTATAGCTTTTGATTTTATTCATTCTAATATTTGGGGTCCTACTTCCATTTCCACATAGGGTGGATCTCGTTATTTTATTTTATTTTATTTTTAATCTTTGTTGATGATTAATCTTGCTATAATTGGATATATCTCTTACAACATCGTTTTGAACTTGCTCACATTTATCAAAGTTTTTACAAAATAGTACAAATCAATTTTCTCGTACCATAAAAGATTTTCATTCAGATAATACTATGGAATACAATGCTGAGCCTTTTCTTAATTTCTTAAGTCAACAAGGAATAGTTTTTAATCATTTGTGCCTATATAATTCTCAACAAAATGGACAAATATACAATTAAATTCTAGACACTATAAGAGCCCATCTCATTTCTACTTCTATTCTTGAAAAACTTTAGGGTGAGGTTGCTCTAACTGCTTCACTCTTCCTTCACATGAGCTCACTAAACTTGAATCGCACTCTCGCTTATAATGCTTTCTTGGTCATGTCATCACTAAAAAAGGCTACCGTTGCTACGATGCATTCACTAAACACCTTTAAGTTTCTCTCCATGTGGAGTTCTGAGAACACAAAATGTTTGCTAGTGTTTCAGAATTTGCACCACCCCCCTCTATACATTCACCTATATTTATTGATTCTTTCGTTGTGTTATTTCTTGATTCTTCTACAAAGATATTGAGCTTCTTAAACAATTCTTTCCCGGCTCCTTTTAATGGATCTAACTTGTCTGATGGTCCTCCTACTACATCACATGCCCTAGAGTCCTCTCAGGTATTTGAACCTTGTTGCTCCAATAGGGTTAGTATACCTCATACTCACCTTCAAGATCATTATTGTTTTTCTACTCTCGCTACTTTCTATGAACCTCACACATATCGTGAGGCTAGTGCTGACCCTCTTTGGCAAAATCTATGCCAAATGAGTTGAATGCCCTTACCAAAACCCATACTTGAGACCTGGTGGATTTGCCTCTTGGAAAAACTATAGTTAGATGTAAGTGGATCTACAAAATCAAGACTTAGATAGATGGATCTGTGGAACACTATAAGGAACGCCTTGTGGCAAAAGGTTTTGCCCAAGAATATGGTATTAATTATGAAGAAACATTTGCTCCTATTGCAAGACTCGCCTATATTAGATCATTAATTCCAATAACAATTAATTCCAATAACAATTTCTCCTATATTAATAATTAATAATAATTATTAATTTTTCTTCAAATTATTTTTCACATTTTTTTGATCTGAAATTTATTGATTTTCATTATTTTTAGACTAATTTAGAAGTTTAGACTTGACCTAACCAATGTCAATAGAAGCAAAGTTATGTCAATGCCCAAATCACCACAATCGGCACACATATGCACCTTCATGTGCATTTCACCAAATCAACCCCCCATGCCATTTACACTTTGTTCTCAAGAAAAATTTCATCATTTACACCTCATCTTAACCCTCTTAGTTCAATTCTATAATTGGACAAATTAGCTCCATGAAATCCAACCAATTCCATTACAAGCCTAGTTGAAACCAAACCAAGTGGCCTTGGGTTTCAATTGAATTTTCTGCCCTTGGTTGAGCCAACTCCACAAGCCACCACCCCTTCCCTCCAATCCCCAAGAGCCTCTCAAGTCATCATGGGAATTTTGACCCAAAATATCAAAAAAAAAAAAAAAAAAACCACAAACCGATGGGTATCAAGCTTGAACCACTCGACAACTTCACCTTCCATGAGTTGCATATACTTGAGCACTTGGAAGCCAATCCTCCACCTTCCACCACTTGAAAAAGCCTTCAAGGAGTGACATTATACCTGCACAAATCAGCCATGAGTAAATGACAAGAAGGTGAGGCAAGCATGAGTCAAAAGTTGGCCAGTTTTGAGACCCCAACCCGATAGCATCATGGCATGACCTCATTGCATTTTTTTCATTTTTTGTTTTTTATTTTATGCACCATGCCGGCACTTGCACCCACATATCAAAATGTAGCACCTGAAAAATAAGAAATCATGAGGTGTTGAATACTATTCACCTGCACAAGTGATGACACAAGCTAAAACTTGCATCACCACACTCCACCGCCCACTCAACCAAGCACCAAGACCTTCTTCACCCAAAACCAACGTCCCCTCCCTTCTTGAAGCCTATAAATACCTCCCCCACTTCCTCATTTCTCCACACTTCTCATCCAAGCCTTCCCTTGAGTTCTTGAGAGCATTTTCTCCCCTTAGTGTGCATAAGAGTGAAAGCGAGTGAGTTTGGAGTGATTCTTGAGATGAGTGTGTTTGGGAGCTTTAAGAGCCACAAATTTTGTAAGTATTCTTTCTTATCTTTTGTTTATTGATAGAATAACATATTAGTTTTTAATTTATGCCATGGGAATGCGTTTTTATTTGAGTTTAGTTGAGGTTACATGGTTAGTTCAAAACCGAGTTAATTGGGATCCTTGATTTCATAAAATTGTTTTAAATTGAATTTTTAGTTATGGAATGTCTTAGAATAATTTTATTTGATTCAAGAATGTCTTAGAATGAACGTTGAATGTTTAATTTTGAAGTTATAAGCATGCCATAATAGGCTTTTAATTCTATCTTGTGTTGATCATCTAAGTATGCATCGGTTTTGACTAATTTATGCTTAACTTATGGAAGTTTTGATTAATTTACCCAGGCTTGAATAATGTACATTTAGAAAATCTTTGTGATTGTGATAAGAATGAAAATGCATGATTTGATTAAGTTTTTGAAATATCTCTTGGTGAATAAAGCTAGAAACATCATACAGGCTTAATGGATGATTTAGTGATAAATAAGGTCTTGAGCTGCGTTTAAGTGTTGGGATGAGCTTGTATGCCCTGAACTTAAGTTTTCAATTTTTCACTAAGGTTGTAATTATTGATTGCACTTGATGAAATTGAGTACACATACATCCATGGGGGTTAATTAGTTGAAATCACACCTAAGTATTAGTGGAATGCATGCCACGAGTTTGGTGTGATTAGCATAATTTCACTTTGATTCTTAAAATTCTAAAGGCATAAATGGTTTTAGAACATAGAAAATATAGGGTTTATAAATTTTGGTCAATTTTGGAACTCATTAGCAAATAGGAACAATTTAGGACCTTAGAGCAATCTCAATGGATTAGCCAGGGGGAAAAAAATGCATGTGGGGAGCTATTGGGACAAAATACATCCAATATTGGATTATGCAAAGTATTTGAACAATTGGTTTTTGCTACAGTATATCTAAAACAAAAGTCATATTTAATATATGCATGGTAGATGAACCAAATACTTTTTATTATTACTTTTGTTACACTCTTTCTCTTCTCTCAACATTTCCTATCACAAATGAAAAGTCCCTTTATAAAAATTTGATTTGTAATACAGTTGGATGGGAAATATAGAAAATTGATTTGTAATTAAGGCATTTATATTAAATCTTAAATAACTTTAATTAGACGTTTGTGGTTATTAGCATTAAATGACAATTAAAAATATAGTTTTTTAAATAATAATTTAATTAGAATATGATTAGTAATAACATAAAATTGGTATATGGGTAAAATATGATAAAAATAAATCAATTAAAAATATATAATATTAATTATTTTAATATTATTTTATTATTATATAATAAATAAATAGATAATCGAACGTGGGGATTAGATGTGCATGGAATAGGCAAAGACAAATTCATGTCATATTAGCTCAAACTTGGGTTTGGCTTTGACTATTCCAAATTTCCAATGAGAGTGCTCTTAGTGGCCATTTTGGAAAGTTTAGGGGTATTTTTGTAAACATCAATTTTTGAACCATTTTGATTATGAACATCTTCCTTAAAAACTCAAATTCTAACTTAGTTTAACCTTGTTTATAGTCGATATGATTTTTCAAACTCAGACAAGTTTGTAAGTTGACCTCTAACTTACACTTTGATAATTTATCTATGATTTATTGATAAATGACACATTCATGATATAAATATCATTTGAGTATGAAACATCATGTTATATGATACATTGAGTACATGACTATTTGCTTACATGACATGTGCAATTTTTGTCATTTGAGCATGTTATACAAAATTGTCATTTTCACATAAAGCATAGTTAAAAATGCATGTCATGAAAAATAGTCTCAAATATAGCATGAAAACTTAATTTTGTCATGACCTGAAAGACTAGAATGAGAATTTATCTTAGTAGAATTCCTCTATCCAGGTTGGAGTGAATAAAAATGGAGTAGTAATCCCTAGATTAACGAAGAATAGTCCACGGGCTTCAAATGAGTTCTTTTTAAAGAATGCTGGACCAAAATCAAATTTTATGACACGTAAGACTGGTGGGTGTATATGTTATGATGATAATGTTATATTACCAATGTATTACGAATGAGTTTGCAGAAAATGTAGTTTTAACATGAGTTGTACTATGGTTACCAGCAAGTACTCACAGTGCATATAGGGAACTGTGATGATACCATACGTTATGATATTATGTTAATGTGATTGTTGATGATGCTTAACGATGATGAAATGTTATTTTTCTAAAAGTTGGACTGAAAAATTTTCATTGTAAGAAAATATACATCAAAATTTTTCTGAAAAAGTTGAGGAATCTAGATGGGAGACAACTACTGATTTTCTGCATAGCATACATTTCATATTTATCATTTATCATGCATAATTTATCTTAGTGTACATTGATAGTTTAACTTACTGAAATTTCAAGTGAATCTCACCCCTTATGGACCCATTATCATTCCACTTAGGATGATATAAGTTATAGCAGGAATTGAGGATGGACTAATGGATCCGACTGATTGAGGAGGAATCGGACCTTGATCAAAGATTATATCTTATTTAGATATTCATAGCTCTAACCCTTCGTACCTTAGAGCATATGAAGGAGTTGATCTAATCATGGAGACTTATTATTTGAAGTATTTTGTATTGAGGATATGCTATCTTATCGTTTGAACTCATGATGAATATTAATAATATTGGAATTTTTTAGTTCATTTTGGCATAAGTTATATTTAGCCACCCTTATTTCGTTGTGATTATTGCATACTGCTAGTTACATTCTATGATGTATTGCATATTAATTATTATGAATGAGAATATGTAATCTTTTGTTGCATGTCCCGACGCTCTAAGTCTTCGTTCCATCCCAAGCGGAGGTTGGAGGCCAAGGGCATCACATTATATGCATCCTCCACTTAGCTATGAATATCCTCCATATAAAGTAAGTCTATCGTCTTCGTTGTGCTATATATGGGCTCAAGTAAGCTCCTTGTGCTTAGTTTACCAAATTTAGCTCTGTCGTAGTTATGCAAGGCTTTGTTCTCACTTCATATGACTCTACACTTCTTCTTTGTACTATTGATACTAGTACTAATCTTAGTATTCTCTATAATGATTATATAATTATTATCATAAATGACCTTATAGGCATTAGAGACCTTCAGGATCTTCTCAATCATAATTTTGAATCGAAGGATTTGTGGAACTTCAACTACTTTCTTGGACTTGAGGTCACATTGGGCGCATATGATTATTAGTTTTCCAAGCCAAATATTCTTTGATTACTCTCTAAGGCTGGGTTAACTAATAATAAGATAACTAACAATCCTTTGGAATACAATGCTAAGATTCTTGCCACTGATGGTATGCCTCTTTCAGATACAACACGTTATAGACAGTTGATTGGCAGTCTCATTTATCTCACTGCTATATAGCCAAATATTTCTTATGTCGTTCATTTGGTCAGTCATTTTATGAGTGCGCTGCACTCCACTCATTTTGTTGCCTTTTTTCGTATTTTGTGCTATGTCAAGGACACTTTATTACATGGACTTCAATTCTCCTCACACTCTTCTCTTAAACTCCAAGCTTACTCTAATGCTGATTGGGATGATAATCCCATTGATCGCCACTTCACCACTAACTACTATTTTTTCTTGGGACATCTATGATATCTTGGCATAGTAAGAATAGTCTATTGTGTCTTGATCTACTTCTGGGGTTGAGTATCACATGCTGACCGACACCACTTCTGAACTATTGTAACTTCAATAGCTCTTAACATACATGGGTGTTCAGCAGAAGACTAGTTCTTCCATTCACTATGATAACCAAAGTGTCATACATAATTTCTCATAATGATGTCTTCCATGAATGTACGAAATATATCGAGATAGATTGCCATTTTGTTCATCACCACCTTCAGCAAGGCACTTTGCATCTTCAATTCATATTTTCTCAAGATGGTCTTGTTGATATTTTTACAAAATCTCATCCACTTGGCCAACTGGGTACTCTTGTTTCCAAACTCCATTGGCTTTACTATTTTGAATTTGAGAGGGGATGTTAGCACATATTTACCTACCTTAATTAGATTAGTATCTGGTCTAAAATTCTAAGAATATTATGGTAATATGGTAATATTCTGTAAATATTCTAAGTTGAAATATTTTATATTTAGGAATTGATTGTATTTCCTTTATTAGACGGGCCTTATTACACTATAAATAAGCCACCATTGTACATTGTCAAAACACATTGAATATTTAGAGTTTTCTCACGTACACTTTTGTACATATACAAAATAAAATTTTATCTTATGAGAATAGTATATAAAATAAACAAATTACTCAAGTCAACTCTTATCTTATGACATGTGACTCCGGTTTTTTATTAATAAAATCGGGAGGAGGTCACTATTATACATATGATCTTCGCTCTTTATAAAACAAAAAAGAAAGAAAGATTGACATGTGACTCCCAAGCCCCCGGACCCTACTCCTACAGGCTACAGCTAACTAAGCCAATCCACTCAAGGTCATGGCTTTGGCTAAGTTGTAGTTGATAATGGATTGAGAGAAAGTAATCTTCTGCCTACCGCAACTTAAAGCTAGGACTCGAGGCTACAGCTTGGAGCATTTTGCTTTGATGGCTTCGATGGTAGAGGCAAAACCTTTTGGGTGATTCTAGGATGCCCTCTAAATATGTCCCTCAAAAGTGCATTCTAGTGTATTCTGATTTTTTTTTTAACATTTATGTTTTTTAATGTTAAAAGAACAAACACACATACAAATTCACATAAAAACAAAATCACTTGAGGCATTTTTGGAATACATTTGGAGGGACCCAAGCATTTTCCAAACTTTTTATATAGATCAATCCTTGTAGGAGTCATATCAAGATAACTTAATGCTCTAACCACTACTTCATTAGGTGTCATTGCATTCATACTACCTGGTGGTCGTACAACACACTCACCATTTAAGATTCTGCTTGACAAAAATAAAACGTGACATACAATGTTAATAAACAACTCGATCTAGTAAACCAGAGCTTGAAAAATTGAAATTGGGTTCGGAATCGGGAAAGAACTGATTCAATGAATTGAGTGATTCATAACAATTTTGAATCGGTTATTTCAATGCTAATAAAAAATATTAAAAATAATATGTAATGCAACTCAAGCATTTTATATCATGTATAAAAGAGTACAAAATATAAATTTAATGACTAGTTTCAATAAAAATATGATATGAGTTAAAGAATTTCTACAAATATGTAATTTATGTATTTAATCTCAGTTATCAACATTTTTTTGCCTCGTATACGAAACAGATAAAAATCATTAAGTTATAAGCACGTAGAAAATATAATATTTTATGCACAATCAAAATTTTAATACAAGTTACTTATTCATATCCTAATTATTTTTTAATACAGTGATTAAAAATAAGTTTTTAGGTCTCTCATATTTTTATACAAGAAATTAAAAAAAAAACTCAATTGTTAGATAACTTAAAAATAAATACGATTTTAATTGGGTTAGAATCAATTTTAAATCAGTCTAAATCGGCCTAAATCAGTTGATTGAAGGGATTCAATGAATGATTAAAAAAAAATCACTAAAATCAGTTTAGTTTCTTACCAATTCAATTTGAATAAATCAGAATGGAACTGTATTTTGAATCTTGTAACAAGATGTTGCACCTTGCAAAAATAATTATTTTTAATAAGTCACCGTTATCAACGAAAAATGCTGAAGCATTAGATATAACGTTGCCAGACATAAATGACGCTAACTTACCATTTGCCCCATTTCCATGTAACAAATCTCATTTCGTTTTTTAAAATCAGTCAAATATAAATATTTTTGTAATTTTAAAATTTTCATTTAATCATTACGAATTTTTAAAATTTTTAAACAAAACAAAAAAAAAACTCAATTTTTTGAAATCTCAAAATAAAAAATTATATTTAAAAATTATATTTTAATAATATTTTAACTTTATAATATTTTATTCAATTTTTTTTTCTCATTTTTCAAAATCTAATAAAACATCTTAACTCAAACAATTTCAATATTATTTATAGAATTCTCAATCTCATCTCAATGCTTATATTCTATCCAATAACGGGCGTTGTCTTTTTGGAATTCATAAATACTCAAGAATTTTGGCCTTGACCATAAATCATGCTATATTGATTTAATAAAATAAATCTGTTAATAATTTTTTTTTTTTTGATAATCAAATCTCATTAAAAAATCAAGTCCTTACATTAATATGTCTATCAAGCTATACTGCTTGAGAAACAAAAGAAGGACAATCATCCCACCAGATACTTACATCCTCAACATTCCTAGCAAATTTTGCTAAAACAATGAGCAACATTATTACCCTGCCTACTTACATGCACGAGATAGACTTCTTGAAATTAAAGAATCAGTCTTTGAATTTCATCAAGAACATAGGCAAAATCAGTTAAGAAATCAGAAGGGGAGTTTAAAGCTTTCACTAATAACAGACAATCGGTTTCCATCAAAATCTTGGAGATACCCCACTGCAAATCGAACTGTAGTCCCCTCAACATAGTCGTAACTTCAATGGACTCTGAGTTAGAGATAGCATTTTCTATCTTACTGCAAGCCACAAGAAATTTACCCTCACGATCTCTTAAAACCACTCCAACTCCAGCCTTATCAATATCATCAAAGGTAGCATCATCCACATTCATTTTCAAACTTCCCTCAGGAGGAGGTTTCCAACTTAGTACCCTAGGAGCTTCCCGGCTGTAACTCTCCAGAATTTGCACTTTTTTAAATTCAGATTGCAGAGACAAGACTGTTAATGATTAAATGAGTTGCTTATACATGAATTTCTTGGAGAATTGACTTGAGGTTAGGTTTGGTAACTAAGTTCAAACACAAAATTTTTATTTTATCTCATCTCATTATTATAATTTTTCTAAATTTTTATAGAAAATATAATAAACAATTCAACTTTTTCAAATCCTAATTTAACTTTTTCAAATTTCAAAACAATAATAATATTAAAATATAATATTTTAAATTTTCATCTAAAACTAAAAATTCTCATCTCACTATCTAAACCTAACAGTGTTACCATTATGCATATGAATAAGGCATTATGAAATTTTCAAGGAAAATATTCTAGACACAAAAGAATTACATAAAAATAAACTCACAAACTAATGTGACTTGATATAGTACGTCATATTATAAAGTTACTTTTATTATAAAGTAAATTTAACGGATTTCATGATACCACATCAATTTGTAAGTTTATTTTTATCTAAATTTCTTATTTATGTAGCAGTTCTCTTCTTTAAATACACTCACTCCTAGTTAATTGTGCAAGAATTGCTACTAGCCATTACAACTATAAATGAGGTTTCATTCCATTGATTCCTTTCGTCCCAATCACATATAGAAATGGTAATGAGGTCTTCTTCAGAACAACATGATTGTTCTTATGGGTTTAACAGCCCCCAATCAGAATGAGACACGTAGGGGATTTCATAAAATGTAAAGTAGACCATTTTTCATCTGATTACACCGATGAAGAGCCCTTCACTCCCTCTAACAAAACAATACCTCATATCGGCCCCAGACTAATTTCTCATATGGGCAAAACCAGGCCTCGCCACACCTTGAGAAACTAGACCAGTCGCCACCACCAAGCTCAGTCGCCTCCACCAAGCTCCATTGCCCCCCACTGAGGTATTTTCCTCTGTCACCCCTCACTGATGTATTTTCCTCCATCGCCCCACCAAGCCGTTGGCCCCCACTAAAAAGATTTTCCTCCGTCGCCCCACCAAGCCATTGCCCCCCCAGCCACTCCTCGATGGTACAGAAACTTCTCTTCCAGCTTATTTTTACATGGTTATTGCTCTAATCGAAAGCATTTGACTAGTTATTGATTTGTATTTATCCAATTATAACCAATTTGCTCTGATTTGTTTTGATTTCGTCTGATTTGTGTACTGATTTGGGGTTTTTATGATTGTCTGGGTACATTTGTTGTTCAAACTTATTCTCGAGCCTGTGCTCAACCACGGTTAGATTGTGGTTCGCCTTTGTGAAGAGGTTCACCAAGCTCTCTCTCGCTCTCTCTCTGAGTTGAGATCCGTCTCTTTTCTGGATGTCGAGTTCCTTTGCGGGACGAAAACCGGGTCTGTCGCGGCTTTGGTTGAAGATATCTTAGTTGGTTCTGGTTTGGGATTGGGGGATGGGGGGCCTTTGGTGGAAGAGGGAGAGGGCGCGGGCGAAGTTTTATGAATTTTTGATCAGCTGTAGTCAGGCGCGCAAAGATATAAAATAAAGGACCTACGTGGTAAAATTTTATTGAAATGCTATTATTTGAGTATGAAGAGCTCGACCGACAGTAAAGTTTTTCCTATAGTAAATTTCTATTTAAAAAACACAATTTTAAGTCAACTAACTGAACTTTACAATGATAATAAACAAATCTCAATAACAAATATTAGATTTATTTGTATATTTTAACTCAACTTGTCTTTTCTCACGAACAACTTTATCTTTACATTATCTGAAGTTCAGACTGCATGTTCAATTAAGTTACTCATAAGTCGATGTCAAGTGATGAGTGAGAAGAAGCGACAAAAAATACTGTCGCTACTTGCATTACGTACCAACCTCAACCTAGTCCTATTAAAGTATTTATTTTTTCCTAATCTCTATTTCTTTTCTCTCTCTCTATTATTATGGAATGTGACTAGTATTTGCTTGATTTAGATCTCAAATCTTTGTTTCTATTCTCCTATTTTTTTCCTCTCCGCTTCTACACTTTTAAATTTATGTTATCATTATATTGTGGTGAAACGAACCGAGCAGACTAGCATATGCATCTTTACTTTCCCAACTTTTGAATAAAGCATCATCGTTGATTTATGCATATACACACACATATATATATATATACTAATATGGATGCATAATTTAATATAGATGAATTTAGACTCATATTATGTAAATAAGACTTTGCATATGCATATATAAGCCAATGTGAATGCTCTGAAATTAGGATGAAGACTTTTGTATACTTTGTTAAATTCTAGAGAAGTTTTAGAGAAGATTTTTATATAAACACTAGGGATACTATCCTCACCTCCTCGCATAGGGGGAGAGAGAGTTGTGCCCCCGAGGCCCTGCCCCCTATGGGCAAGTGCCCTTGTCTGGATGATGGATGACAGATTAGCCCCTAAGTTTGTTAATATTAGTTAAATGATATAAGTTAAGATATCTTATTGAGTTTTGAGAAATGAGAGAAAAAGTAGAATACAAATATTAAAAACTATTTGAATATAATTTGTTTTAAAATTTAAAATAGTTGTATTCTTTTTTATGTTTTGTTTAGAAGTATAGGAAAATTGTATTAGGTTTTGTGTTAGAAAATGATTAGGTTAAAGACTTAAAATTGAAAAATATAACATATTTCAATGGTTTTTTGAAAGGAAATTAAGAAAAATTATAAAATTATATATGAATACCTTATTATCTAAAAAACAAACAAGGCACAAGAGTGTTAAGAGAGAGCCGGGGGGTGGAGAGTTTTAAAATATAACATAACACTAAAAGTTGTTTTATTAAAAAAGTTTTCTTAATATATATGTTGGATGATTAGGAAGCTATGATGCTTTTAATAATTTAATATTTTTTTAAAGAATGTAAATAATAAATATAATATGAAAAGTAGATGGTGAATTTCTCACCGACATCACCGCATCATATACCATTCTATGGTCCAAAACCTAACTCAGTCGTTTTTTTTTTCCACTAACAAATATAATGGGAAGTGATGTATTATATATTGGACAACACTAGGGTGCCTAACAAATGTGGCTACTAAATATGCACACTAATACAAATTAGTTTATTTTATTTTATTTTTACTTTAAGCATTTTTTTAAACATCTTTAATTATTAAGAAAAAATAAAAAATACTATGAGTATGCACATTTTGTAGACATATTTAATATTCATACTATAATTTTCTTTATATATTTTTTTTTCCAACAAATATATGTTTTTTTCTTACTTGTAAATAAATATATTATATATTAGACTTGTAAATAGCATAATTTCGTTATAAAATATAAAAAATAAAATTAGTTGTTTATTTAATTTTTCGTGTATGTGGGATGGCCTCGTTTGGATTGAGAGGTGATTTTATTTCTTCTCAACTCATTTTATTTCATAATTATAATTTTTTTTAAATTTTTACACAAAATATAATAAGCAATTTAACTTTTTTAAATCTTAATTCAACTTTTTCAAATTTCAAAATAATAATAATAATATTTTATTTTTTTTTATTTTTTATCTAAAATTATCTCGTCTCATCTCATAATTGAAACTCTTAATTTGATACTGATTATTATTATATTTTTATTTAGATGTTGCTCCGAAAAGGATTATTGAATAAGGGGAGGTTTAGGGTAGAGATGATAATTTTGAGTTTGAGATGAAAGTTTAAAATATTATTTTTTAGTATTATAATTGTTTTGAAATTTGAAAAAATTGAATTGAAATTTGAAAAAGTTGAGGCCTCGTTTGGTTATACAGATGAGATGAGATGTGATATTTTAAATAGTAATGAATAAAATATTGTTATAATATACTTTTGTATTAGAATTTGAAAAAGTAAAATTGTTTATTATATTTTGTATGAGAATTTGAAAAAGTTGTAATAATGAATTGAGATGATTTTTTTGATTTTATTTAACCAATCTGGGCCTGAATTATTTATTATATTTTATATATAAATTTAAAAAAATTATAATGATAATATAAAAATTTTAAATTTGAATCGAGAAGTCTGCCAAACGCGCACTAAATAAACTATTCCAAACTTTAGATTATCAATTGATTTTCCACTCATCTGTCCGATCAGGTGCCGACGTGCTCCCGTTAGATAAAGTCACGTGACACGGGCCCCACTGAACAGCGGCGCAAAAGCCTCGCTGTCCCCCCCACCTTCATTCGAGAGACCTTTGCCACGCGTACCGAACACGCGTGGCCAAGCATTTTCCCAAGAAATGGAAACAAAAAAGAAAATTTGGTAAGAAGAATCACACACACGGGGACGCACCAGAGGGAGGCTTTGGCTTGTTCAAAGTGACCGGATCGTATAGCTCCACAATGCCTGAGAAACTAACCAGATATTAATGTCGTTCACATTTTTTTTTTTTCCTTTTCTGTTCTGAAATCTACTCTAATCTAACCCTAGAATCAACTCCCGAAAGGGAATTACCACGGAAGTAGCTTCTAACCCTAGATCTTCATTTTTTTTTCTCCCTTTTTTGGTTCTCTTCGGCTCGATTTCCCCTCGACTGGTTTTGGAGCTTTTTCTCGGGGTTTTCTATTTTGTATTTCAGGATTTTGTATCCTTCGGCTCAGATTCGCGTGCTTTCTCTGCGTAAACAATTTTTTTATATATTTTTTTCCGTAAATTAGGTTTTGGAGTTTTAGCTAGGGTTTCGAAATTTCCGTTGTGTAAATGGAGCATCGCGTTGGGAATAGGTTTCGGCTTGGCCGAAAGATCGGTAGCGGCTCGTTCGGGGAGATCTATCTCGGTCCGTTTATTGTTGTTTATTTTTTCGGTTTGTTGTGGTAATTTGATGTTTCAGTCTGTCATCGGTGATTGAATTATGGTGCAGGTACTAATATTCAGAGTAACGAAGACGTTGCAATTAAGCTTGTGAGTATTGCTCACCTATTACGCCAATGGAAAATTCATGAACTTGTGCAATTTGTTACTTTCGTCTATATTTCCTTTGGGACAGTTATTTTTTTTTTATTATGTGAATGTTGAAGTTAATTTCTCCCCTAGATGATTTATTTTGATGTTATTTCTGCTGCGTGACAGTGTAAATGTTTGATCGGTGAGAGTAATCGGGGTAGACCGGAGAGGTGTCCGTTCCTGTTGGAAATCATACCACAATTGTCTCTCTCTCTCCCTGTTTTTTTTCCTCTTGATGAGAAAAAGATGGAGTTTCTCTTATTAGATTGAGATGCAGAGGGTTTCAATTTTTAGCATTACTTGGCCTATTCTGGGGCTTTCAAAGTTATTCAGTGTCAATACAAAAGCAGATATTTCCATCTTCTTTGTTACTATTATTGGGTTTACACGGTCGGTTCTTCTGAAGAAGAAATTTGGTGAGAGAGGCTGGGCGAGCGTATTGTACTTTATTTAGGTTTTTGTCTGGTTTGCCTAACTGATAGTTGGTAACGAATATTATTAAATCATGTGTCCATTTACCAGATTCTCGTGAGTCCAATGTATTTCCTCTTTTTGCTTTAATAGCACCTATTTTGTGTTTGCTTGTTTGCAATGTTGTTTGGTTGCTTGTGGTTTCTTAAGATGATAATGCTCTTTCTTACATTCAGGAAAATGTCAAGACAAAGCATCCCCAATTGCTATACGAATCAAAGTTATACAGAATCTTACAGGGAGGAAGTAATATAACTTCTAATCCTTTTCAGTTGATGGTCATTTTTATCTTTTTGGTGCTTGGATTTTCTTTCAAGTCTTTGTTTTCATATTTCGGTTCATCCGATATTGATTTCTTATTTCAACTCAATTTTGATTTTTGCAGCTGGAATTCCAAATGTGAGATGGTTTGGAGTGGAGGGAGACTATAATGTGCTGGTAATGGATTTGCTGGGACCTAGTCTTGAAGATCTTTTTAACTTCTGCAGCAGGAAGCTTTCTTTGAAGACAGTTCTTATGCTTGCAGATCAAATGGTAGATTACATCGAGACATTATGCATAATGTTGGATTAAATTGCATGTTTCTCTTCATCTATATGTGCCTTTTCTTATGCTTACTGCAGATTAATCGTGTCGAATTTGTTCATTCTAAATCATTTCTTCATCGAGATATCAAGCCTGACAACTTTCTGATGGGCTTGGGAAGGCGCGCAAATCAGGTTTATGTCCTAAATTTTATGTGGTTTCTATTTATTTCTTTCAGAATGTCAATATTGATATGGAAATTGGTTTTCACATCATGTAGGTGTATGCCATTGATTTTGGTCTAGCAAAAAAATATAGAGATAGTTCAACCCATCAACATATTCCTTACAGGTGAGAGGAATACTTGTGTGTATTCAATTTTGGCTGAGTTTGTGTCTTAAAGGCAAGGCTTGCAAAAATGGTTCGATTCAGGCTGATTCAGCGGATTCAATTTGAATTGGTCAAAACTGAACTGATTGTAGTCAATTTTTTATTTTTTGAATTGCTCGCAAAACCGGTTCAATCAGCCAATTGAGACCAATTCTAGCCAATTTCAAATTGATTTGAGCCGATTCTAACTTATTCAAAGTTGTTTCTTTTTTAGATTGTGTTTGATAAATAAAATTTTTAATTTATTATATGAAAATATGATAGAACTAAACATATTTAACTTTTTCATCCTTGTATTCAATAAAATAGGCAGAAAAATAAAAGGATAGAATCTGAGGTTCTTTACTCATTTAGTTGAATAGAAAATATTTGGATATGAATGAGTACTTTGTATAAAATTTGTAATTGTGCACACAATACTACCATTTTTATGATCCTGTAATTTAAAGAGTATGCAACTTCTTATTTATAAAAAAAAAAGAGTATGGAACTTCTTTGTAACTGAGAATATTTGGGGCAATAAAATGAGAACAATTGAGGTAAATACATGAATTTCATGCTTATTGAAACTATTTAGATTCATTATATTTAATGAAGTTAGTTAATGAATTATATTTTAAAGCTTTTTAATTAGGGGCGTAAACAAGCGAAGTTCGAGCGAGTAGTGGTGGTCAAGGCTTGATCACTTAACTTTTCTTCGAACACAAGTTGAGTTAGGGTTTTTCATCAACTTGGATTTTATGTTCACAAATTGCTCATTTAATATTCAAGCAACTTCAAGCTTGTTCACGAGCTGCTTCATTAAGATAACATAGATTATATATATTTTATATTTATAAAAAAAAAAGATTATTTATATATGTTATTTTATAACTTTATCTAAAAATTTTGACAAGCAAATTTTTACTTTTTGCTAATATCTTTATTAAGTGTATATAAACATATAATTATATTTATAAGGATTTAGGTAACCTGTTTAGTGTGAGGAACATGGTTTTCTTTAATTTCTTCGGATATTAAAAATATTCTCATTATAAATAGAGATAATACTATAAAAAAATAATAAATACAAAATTATTGTTGCTTATACGAGTTGACCCGAGCTTTATACAAGTTGTATTGTTTAATTATCGATCATATTTTTTTTTTATTGGTAAATGATCGATCATAATTTTATGTTCACAAACGATATTTAATTAATGAATCGAGTTGAACTTGAGTTTGACCAAGTCAATCTCGAGCAGCATGTCGAGTAGTCTTACATATTCACATCCCTATTTTTAATAAATGATTTTAAATGCTTTTTTTGAAATATATTTTATTAAAGATAAATGTCCAATTCAAAATTTTCATGTATCGCCCAAGTCAACGAATTGAATGACATGATTCATTGAATCTTCATGATTCCAAATCCAATTCCAATATTTTGAGCCTTGTGTTAAAGTGGGTTTTGGTATTCTACCAAAGAAAACTTTACATGCATTTCAATGTTGATTTTAGTGTGTTGAAAAGTACAGGGAAGAAATATTATTGTAAATGTGGGCTACTTTTCTTATAACATGTTTAAATTATCTGTGTATCTCGAGAATTTGCTTGAGGATCTGTTCTCTATTAAGGTATTCCACATGAACGTTCCTCTCAGTACAAAGTCCCATTTCCGCATGCATGCGCACAACCTCCACTTTGGCATTCATTGCCGGAGTTGATCCCCTTTCTTTTCTCTGTTTCCCTTCCCCTTAAATCTATTCTTGTCTCCCTTCTTTCACTCTTTTCCCTGCTTGGCTACAATGGAAGAAGTAAGGCGTTTTACGGTGGAATTGAAAACTTTCATTTTCTCGAAAGCGGGTGCCAACAAATTTCGTATCACGGAGAGAAATAGACGCATGGCTTTGTTTCTCCTCATCAACGGGGCGGCTGCTGCCTGGGTGGTAAAAATGGTGGTGGAAGCCATCGAGTCTAGGTGGTGCGAAGGTTTTTTCCGAAAGCTGAGGGTGGGTAATGGGGTCCTTACACTGCATCTTCTTAGAAATGCTAGGGGTTGTTATCTTAACTAGGAGGAGTTTAACAATGGCAGGAGAAGAGGCTCTCTGATTATTCCTGAAAGCACTAAGGGTAGTGGTTGGGAGGGGTTTGTTTACCTTCTCAAAGTGGCTAAGCACATGGTGGTGCACCCAAAGGGTGGTTTGCGTCGGGATGGGAAGTCTGACCTTTGGGTTGGAACCAAGGACTTCAGCCCATATGCCTCGGTCTTGGCTAAAAATGCAGCTCTGCCATGGCGTTGGAGGCAAGTGAAACTGGGAAACATGTTCTTTTCCCAGCAGTCATGGGGAGGTTTTTTGACGGAGGTAAAAAGGTGGGGGGAAGTAGAGGGTGTGCTTTGGGTTGTTAGAGCACAACTTTCAGGTGTCCAAGAAGAAGTTTCCTTTTTGATGCAAAAAGTCAAACTGGGATCGAGTATGGTGATGGGACTGGGCAGAGAGGCTATGGCTCCTGCTTTAGCTCTGCATGTATCTGAAGATTGTATTTCTAAAGTGGGAAGGAAGGTATTTGTAAGGCCAGAGGCTAGTGGGAGTAATGGGCTGGACATGGATCACGGCATCATGGGAGGGCAGATAATGGTTCACTAGAGGACAGGTAGTGGTTTGGGCTTGAGTCCACAGTCTCAGTCTTGGGCTCAGTTTTGGGCCCACGGGCCATTGAGCCCTAATGCACAGAGGGACCTCATGTGCCCTCAGCCTCAGTTTCAGTTTCAGTCATGGGCCTTGAGCCCACGGGTCACGGTCCTCAAGCCCTTAGCTATGAGTAGTCAGCCCAGAGAGACCACGGCTCCTTCTTGTGGATCGGCAGGACAAAAGATTAGAGCCTTTTAGATCTGGCCTGATAAAGGTTCCCCCGCTAGTGGTATCTCTGGCCACCTCACCAACGTCATAGAACCCACCGACGGTCGACGAGGTCCTTTCGGATTCTTGTGCGGAGCTCTCGAAGGCCTCACTTGAGCCGCATCGATCTACGAAGGCCTTTGGAGTGGCTGCGATGGACTTGCCACCAACACAGAAAGGGCTGATGGTCATTGGTGACCCCTCGGTTGGTATGTTGGAGCTACTTCCTGCTGTGGATGGTAGGCCTAGCGAGGAGGGGGTGTTGTCTCCTCTTGGCCCAGCTACAGGGGAAGCTTCTGATGCTCCTCAACTCATGTTGGGTCTCTCTAAGACACTTTCCAGAGTCCTATGCATTGAGATGGAAGAGGTTGACAACTCTTCTTTGGATTGGGGGGTTCTTGGACGAAGGGAAATCTTATGGGTCAAATTTACAATTAGTTTGCAAGGAGTTGGGGGCGGACACTCATATAACTAACCTGTGTGTTCTGGGGGATGTCCCTAGCCCTCTTTGTTCGTTGTCACTGTCAACTTCTTGGGTTGATCCACAAATAGATTTGGTCCTCTAGAAGGTTAATGATATGAGATATTGCATGGGTATGTCCTGTGAGGGTTTTGAGGACTAGTTGCAAGCTCTTCTCATCGCAATAAAGGCAGGTCAGCCTTTACTTGCCAAATCTGCGATTAAGAAGGATAGAGAGCTAAGAGATTTGCCTAATGCTTGCTCCATACACTAAAATGCATGGAAGGGTAGTGCGAATAGGGGGTGACACAAGGATAGGGTGAATCTTGGCGATCCATGAAGCTCAAGATTCTTTCTTAGAATGTTTGTGGTTTGAATGACCCGAACAAGTGCCTTAAACTAAAGAATTTATTACGAGATTGGAAAGCATATGTCATTTGTTTGCAGGAGACGAAACTAAAGTTTATCGATAGGCATATCATTAAAAGTTTGTGGAATTGCTCTTATGCAGGATGGACCACCCTCGCTTCTAATGGTGCATAAGGGGGTATTCTGGTAATGTGGGACAAGCAAATAGTCAACTTTGTGGAGGAATGTGTCGGGGAATTTTCAATAGCATGTTCTTTCTTGAATATGGATGATGATTTTTTTTTTTTTGTAAGTGTTATGTGGTTGGCAATTTTGTTTGGGGGTTTGCAGGTGTTTACGGGCCAAATGATGACATTATTAGAAAATTTCTCCGGGACGAGATAGATGGCATTTGCATTTGGTGGGATATTCCGTGGTGTATCGAGGGCAATTTTAATATCACTCGATTCTCGAGCGAGCTGTCTAGGGCTTCTAGCACAGTTTCCACTATGGCTGATTTCTCAGCCCTTTTATTTTGAGTTAGACTTGGTGGATCTTCCTTTAGCAGGGGGAGACTTCACTCGGTCAAACGGAAGGACCTAGTTGAGGTTGGATAGGTTTGTTCTTTCTCCTACTTGGGAGACTCACTTCCACACTTTGTGCCAAAAACGGCTCCCTCGGCTTTGCTTGGATCATTGTCCACTTTGTTAGATTGTGGGGGTCTTCAGGAGGGATGGAGATATTTTAAGTTTGAGAAGATGTGGTTGACGGTGGAGAGGTTTATTGAGAAAGTCAGCTTGTGGTGGGCCTTTTATCAGCTTGCGGGCACTCCTAGATTTGTTTTAGTAGGAAAACTAAAAGCTTTGAAGAACATTCTAAGAAAATGGAATTTGGAAGTCTTTAGAAACATCAAATACCAACGGGTCAAACTATTTATAGAATTGCAGCAACTTGATGAGAGACAGGCAGAAACGACATTATCGGTTGAGGATAAGCCAAGAAAAATGACTGTAGTTGCTGAGCTGGAAAAACTCACCCTTATGGAGGAGATCTTGTGGAGGCAAAAATCACGGGCTCTTTGGTTGAAGGAAGGGGATAGAAGTACAAAGTTTTTTCATGGGGTTGAAAACTCTCATCGAAGGAACAACGCCATAGAGGTCTTGCATGAGGAGGGTAGGGTTTTATTGGGTAGAGATGCTATTAAGGATCATATTGTCTAGTTCTATGATAAGCTTTTGTCTGAGCAGTACTTTTGGAGGCCCAAGGTGGACAGTCTAGCTTTTGTGTCCATTGGTCACACAAGCGCGGCTTGGTTGGAGAGGCCTTTGAAGGTGGCGAGGTGCTTGGCGTGCTAAAAGGTATGAACAAAGATAAAGCCCTTGGACCAGATGGCTTTCCAATGGCTTTTTTTTCACGTCTGTTGGGACATCATTAAGGAGGATCTAATGAAGGTTTTTTTATTTATTTATTTTTAATTTCACTCTTATGAAATTCGAGAAGAGCCTTAGGCCCCGTTTGGTTACACAGATGAGATGAGATGAGATAAGATGTTTTAAATAGTAATGAATAAAATATTGTTATAATATAATTTTGTAATATTAATTTTGTATTGGGATTTGAAAAAGTGAAATTGTTTATTATATTTTGTATGGGGATTTGAAAAAGTTGTAATTATGAGTTGAGATGAGATGAGATGAGTTTTTTGGTTTTGTATAAACAAACAAGGCCTTAATGTCACTTTCATCACTCTTATTCCCAAGAGGGCGAGGTCGGTGGTAATGAATGATTTCCGGCTCGTTAGCTTGATAAGTGGGGTTTATAAGATCATCTCTAAAGTTTTAGCGAAGTCATGGGGAAGATCATCTTGAAGTCCCAAAATGCTTTTGTGAAAGGAAGGCAAATACTAGACTCGGTCCTCATTGCCAACGAATGTCTAGAGAGCAAAGTCAGAGCTAGCATTCTAGGTATCTTGTGTAAATTGGATATGGAAAAGGCATTTGATCATGTAAACTGAGATTTCTTGTTGTATATCCTTGGTAGGTACAGCTTTGGGGAAAAATGGTGTCAGTGGATTTAGCATCGTATTACAACTGACAGATTCTCTGTCTTGGTCAATGGCACTCCTGAAGGCTTCTTCAACAACTCTCGGGGATTGAGACAGTGGGATCCACTATCCCCACTCTTATTTATTCTAGTCATGAATGTGTTGAGCAGAATGTTGGAAGTGGTAATGGACGGGGGTTTCATCTCGGGTTTCTTGGTGGGCGATTCTCCGCATGGAAGCTTGTCAATCTCCCACCTTCTTTTTGCCGATGACATGCTGATTTTTTGTGACTCGGATCTGGATTAGATTTGCTCCCTAAGAGCTCTTCTACTTTGCTTTGAAGCAGTTTCTGGCCTCAAGGTGAATTTATCAAAGTCGGAAGTAGTTCCCATTGGTATGGTCAATAACTTAAGTGAGGTGGCTGCTAGCTTGGGATGTAAGGTGTCATCTTTGCCTATGAGGTACCTTAGACTCCCCTTGGGGGCCCCTCATAAATCTATGATAATGTGGAAAGGGATTATTGAGAAAATCGAAGGCAAATTGGTAGGTTGGAAGAGAATTTACTTGTCTAAAGGCAGGAGAATCACACTCATTAAGAGTACGTTATCTAATCTCCCAACGTACTTCATTTCTTTATTTCCTCTGCCTAAAGGGGTGGCGGATAGATTGGAAAAAATTTTCTATGATTTCTTATGGGGAGGGTTAGAGGATGCAAAGAAATTCCATTTGATTAAATGGGACAAAGTTTGCACTCCTTTGTCCTACGGTGGGTTGGGCTTAAGAAAATTGAGAACCTTCAATAAGGCAGCACTTGGTAAATGGTTATGGCGTTATCATCATGAGGGAGACGCTCTTTGGAGGAACATCTTAGATGTCAAATATGGGAGCATATGAGGAGGTTATTGCTCTAAGGACATAAGAGGGGCTTACGGCATGGGAGTCTGGAAATTTATTCGGAATGGTTGGGATGATTTTCTCAATAATTGTAGGTATGTGGTGGAAGGGGCACGTGAAGAAGATTTTGGAATGCTATTTTGGTGTGGGGATGTTGCTTTGAAAAACGTTTTCCCTTCTCTTTATAGGATTGCGTTTGATTAGGACTTCTTGGTGGCTGAGAATATGTGCAGTACTGCTGATTTCATTCATTGGTTGGTGAGGCTCAATAGAGCTGTTCAGGATTGGGAGTTAGGGGCCATCACTGATTTCTATAGCGTGTTATATGCACTGAAGCAAAAAGCAGGAGGGGAGGACATGTTATTCTGGACAAGCACAGGGAACAAGAAATTTTCAGTTCGTTCATAGTAAAAGGCCTTGACGACTCACTCCCTAATTGCCTTCCCTTGGAAGAGCATTTGGAGGAGCAATGCCCCACTCAAGGTTGTTTTATTCGGTTGGTTGGCTTCCCTTGGTAAAATATTGACTATAGACAAGTTAAGAAAGCGTGGTCTATACATAATAGATTGGTGCTTCTTGTGCAAACATAACAGTGAATCAGTGGATCACCTTCTTCTTCATTGCAAAGTAGTCAAGGTGCTGTGGGATGAAATCCTCTCGAGACTTGGTATCGCATGGGTTATGCCTAAGAGGGTGATAGATTTATTGTCTTGTTTGCGAGGGATTAGGGGCAATTGGCAGATTGCAGCTGTATGGAAGATGGTACCGTTATGTTTAATGTGGTGTACATGGAACAAAAGAAACAGCTGCTGTTTCAAGAATAGGGAACCCTCTCGAAAGGGTTTTAGGGACTTTTTCTTTCATACATTGTTGCTTTGGGCCTCTTCTATTGTTTTGAATGGAACACGTTTTAATTACTTTTATGCTACTATCCATACACGTAGTTTGCAATTAGGCTCTTTCTTTAATACTTCCTGTGTACTCGAGCTTTGCCTATTTACATGAAACCTCTTTTACCTATCAAAAAAAAAAATATATATATATATATATATATCTGTGTATAAAGCATCTATTTGCTCCTCTGGTATACTTTGCTTGGTTTAGTTCAAACCTTGCAGTTTTTTTTAGAGTTCTGCTACTTGAATCGGTCATTGGTTTTGTTCAAGCGTATTGGTCTCGTTCAAACCTTGCAGTTGATATAAATCGGTGTATAAACATGTCACTTATTATGGGACCATTACAGTTATAAATAAAAAAAAAGTTAAAAACACTAATACTTCTTAATGCTAGTTGATGTGGAAGGCTTCCATATCAGCGGATTTATTGAGTCTGTCAATGAGTAGTCTTACAAAGAGATTCTTTGCTTTTTCCAGCCTAGGGAATAGATGGTCTCTGCCTCTTTTCTCACTTTATTTTTTTTCCTGTCCATTGTTCTTGATATTAACTATTTGATGTTTTAATAATTTATATTTTTCATCTCTATCTGATTGTTCCTGTTCTTAAAATGGATCAGTTACTTTCGTGGACAACAAGCACCACTGTAATTTATCAAAAGATTTGTTGAACCTTTAACATCTTCTGGGAGGTGTATTTTCTAAGGAGTAATATCAATCCCTTTTTAGCGCACAATATCACGTTTTAGATTCCTTGAATCCTTTTTATGTTTGACATATTAGTTTTTGAGTGCTAGTTCTCTCTTGCAAAAACGCACTTAAGCTCATGTAAAAGGATCTTCATTTTCTTTTTTGATAGGTAACTCATGCAAACGGATCTTCTCTCTATTTCAAGTGAAATGAATAGTATCCATTTGGTGTAAATCATGGAGTATATTTTTCATTTCACATCATGTTCACAATTGAAATGATCAAAATATCTAATCTTAAGCTGTGCAAGTGTCAAGTGGTTGAGCTAAAGAATCACCGATCAAAAATGGTTGAGCTAAGGATTTTATATTTGTAGATGACATCCTCGGGCATCAAGATCTTTTTGGGGACTTTTGTATTAAGATAAAACCAGTTTAGCTTGTAATTGCTATAATTTGTTTGAAGCGAATAAAGAAAAGAAAAAGCTATGCATCCTCTAGAATGAAGTCCAAGTTTAATTCCTTGGTTTTGTCTGTTTGCTTTAGGTTATGGGATTATTCAATGTCGTATATAAAATTTTATGGACTTAAATTTTAAGGTGCCTAGTAAGGTGGCATTTTTCTGCTGTTTGGTGTATCTTGGAAAAAATTTTGAACCACAGCTAATTAGAGGAAAAGAGGACTATTTGTTGTAGATTGGTGTTTTATGTGTAAGAAAGATGGTGAATCTGTTGACCATCTTTTGCTTCGTTGTGAGGCGGCCAAGACTTTTTGGAATGAGATCTTTGATAGGACGGGTATTGCTTGGGTGATGCCTAAGCACGTGGTGGACTTTTTGCATGTTGGAAAGGTGTCGTGGGGAGACAAAGTAGTGTAGCTGTGTGGAAGATGATCCCTTTGTACTTGATATGGTGCTTATGGTTGGAGAGGAATAGGAGGTGCTTTGAAGATAGAGAACGCTTGATGGAAGAACTTAGGGAGTTTTTCTAAAGCACTTTATGTTTTTGGGCTAAGGTTCTTGTAGGGAATGGAAATTTTCATGATTGGATTTGGTCGTTTCTTGCTCTAGTTTGTATCTAGGTGTACTCTCTTGTATACTCTTCCTGTGTACCTGGGCTATGTCTATTTACTTGGAATAAAATTCTCTTATTAATTAGCAAAAAAAAAAATAAAAATTATGGACTTAAATCTTCCTTATGTTCTAATTGCCCTGGCCAGGAAATATTTAGGTAATATATGAAAAATAGTTGTGAAATAAAGCATGTTCATAGACAATTTTAATATTTGCAAACCTTTTCTAGTGTCCTTCTCTCATCTCCCCCCACACAACCCCCCCCCCCCCCCCCCCCCCCCCCCCCCCCCCCCCCCCCCCCCCCACCACCAAAAAAAAAAAAAAAAAAAAACAAACAAAAACAAATATACTTGAATCCGAGCCAGCACCTCATCTATACCTTCTTTTGACTTGTTTGTTTTATCATAGTGTGGATAACATATATACCATGTCGAGCTGCACCAACACAAATTTTAATTGTATTTTGTTCATTGACCCTGCAGAGAAAACAAGAATTTGACTGGAACTGCTAGATATGCAAGCATGAACACTCACCTTGGTATAGGTAGGTTTTGTCTTATCATTTCATTTTGCACGGAGTATTCTTTTGTTTGTGATATTTCTAGTAAGTGTCCTCTCTGGATTTCATAATTATGGTTTCTTTGCTGATGTTTTAACTCATTAGAGCAAAGCCGCAGGGATGATTTAGAATCTCTTGGATATGTCCTTATGTACTTCTTGAGAGGAAGGTGATTATTGTTCCTTATCCTTCCTTTGAATCTTGCATTGGTTTCTTTGTATGCTTTAGTGATTCCTCTTTTCTCTGTAGTCTCCCTTGGCAGGGACTGAAAGCAGGAACCAAGAAACAGAAGTATGACAAAATCAGTGAAAAGAAAGTTTCTACCTCAGTTGAGGTTGGTTGTTTTTAAATAGTGGTTGCCTCAGTTTTCTATGTCCAACTACTGCAGATTGTAAATGGTGTACTTAATACTTCTTTCAGGCCTTGTGTCGGGGTTATCCAACAGAATTTGCATCATACTTTCACTATTGCCGTTCACTACGATTTGATGACAAACCAGATTATGCTTATCTGAAAAGAATATTTCGGGATCTTTTCATCCGAGAAGGTTTGAAGTTATTTCCACTAAAATAGATCTCCCTAGTCGGGTGTTTTCTCCTGTATACACTTTACTTGGGTTCGCCACCACGTGCACTCTTAATAAAATTTACCTATCAAAGAAAGATAGATTTAGTTTGAGTTTCACGTGGTTTCATATTTGCAAGTCAAAAGCCAGTTCATTTGGAGTATCATGGTATTCCAGCTTCTGATTGCGCTTTCTTGTTTAGTACAGGCTTCCAGTTTGATTATGTATTTGACTGGACTATTTTGAAGTATCAGCAATCACAGATGGCTGCTCCTCCAGTTCGTGCCCTTGTAAGTGATCTATTAGTTCTGTCTGTTGTCCACATTAAATCATTTTGTAATGCCTGTTTTTGTTAGGGTGCTGGTGCTGGAACTAGTTCTGGAATGCCCACTGCTATTGCCAATGCTGATAGACAGATAGGTATATCTTAGTTTTCCTCCTTGCATTGATTTTAATAACCTTGTTCACTTATATAGCTTTATCATTACATCTATCCATGTTAATTTCTCAAGTGCCAAGCCTGTCAGTAGATTTTTTTCCCTTGATATCCTTACATCATTTCAAACTCTTCATCCTTTTCCCTGGTTGACTTCTTTGTATATAGTTTTCTGACATCTGGTCTCACTCCTTCCAAGCCACAAATAGAAATTGCACAAGTCTTCAACAAAAGCTGTTTATGCTGCTTACTTCTCCGAATTTGTTGCAGGTGGGGAGGACGGGCGAGCAGCTGTTTTGCCTTCGATGATTCCATCACGCCGGAGAATAGCAGGACCAGCTTTAAGTTCTGGAACTTTTTCAAGGCAGAGAAGTCCAGTTGTTAATGATTCTGCAATCTCTAATGATGTTATGGTGAGTTGTTTGGAATGTGTAATGCCTGTAAGTTTAGAGGACTTTTTTGTCCTATTGTTCCTAGGTTTCTAGAACTTTGATTGTCTGATGCATTATCTATCTTGGACCGTTTCATTCGGTGAGACCCTTAATTAAATTAGTGAAAGGCATAGGCCTTTCTTCCTCTTTGGTTCACTGAATGCCATAGTAGGTTGCTGCTGAGTTATCCCTAGGTGGCAGCGTGGTTGGTGCTTGGATAACTTTTCCATAACCGTTTCAATTTTAGCATCTTCCTCTTTAAAGCCTGTTTTAGTCTTGTAGGTTAAGGGTTATTAATTTCTTACCATCTGCATTTTTTTGGTTCCAACACTTCCCACTCCAGGCATATTGGATCGTAAGAAATATGATATAGCATGAGTTTCTTTGAAATTGTACGGGCCAATTGGTTTTCACACATCTTAAAACTAATGACCCCTGTATTCGTGGACTGTGCAGTTACCAAACTCCAATAATTTGGGCCGTCCAAGTGGATCATCAAGGCGGGCTGCTGTTTCTAGTAGCCGTGATGCATTTGTTGAGAGTGAGTCAGATCCCAATCACTCTCGTACTACTGAGGCCAGCCCTGGAGCAGCTCGCAGAATTTCAAGTGGGCAAAGGACTTTGCCTGTTGGATCCTCAGATCCCAGACGTACACCATCTGGGAGAAATACCACCCGAAACTATGAAGGTGCCCTCAGGGGCATTGAGACCCTGCAATTAGACAATTGATAAGAGGGATCATTATTAAATGCTTATCTTGGTGCACCTTTGTAAAAAAGTACAAATTCTTGTGTGCTATTATGCATGCTGTAGGAATAGGTTTGCTTGGAGTTGAGTTGTAAAGGAAGTTGGAATTGAGTTGTTGGGACTTGAAATTCAGGGGATTCGGGGTTTGGATTTGCGCACTCCTAGCCATAAACAAGACGAGTTGAATCAAATGTGAAAAACTAAGTTTCATCTGAACTGATTCCAGGCGCGGGCTCTCAGGTTGGTTATCTTTGTGTGGCTTCTCTATTCTCTGGCTACAATGTTTCAAGTTTTTATCCTGTTTAACTGTGGTCGTTTTGCTGACTTCATGATGTCTTACAATGTTTCTCAACTTGTAGGGCCAAAACTTGGCAATGTAAATTGGCCAATGTGTTCATATGCCTCTTTAGGTCCTTTCCACTTTCTTTGTTCCCAAATTTTTATACACATTATGCTGGGCACAGTTGCCTTTAATCTTTGAGTTGCTGCTGTGTTGACCTGAATATTCTTTGCATCTTTTTTCTTTCTTGAAATAGTTATGTTTTAATTTACTTTGTTGGAAATATATGTATATCCTTTGAGCGGCTCAACATTTACAATTTATATAACCCTCTTGCTCTGCCAAACTCCAATGGTTTATTCCGATTTTGTAGTATGTGGTTTTTCTGAAGTGAGGGAGTAATCACGCTTTAGTAGCTGTTAATTCCCATGAAGTTCAGTCAAATCTGTCGTATCAAGTCTTTATATGATGACTGCATGCTTGTGTTGGGAATATTAGGTGCTTGTGATTTGATGTTCCGCTGATTTTTATTTGCAATGAATCTTTTATACTCGAAGAGAAAAATGAGGTGAGAAGATTTAATCAGTTTAGTCTAAGGAGATTTTCGAAGGAGCTGTGCACGGGATCGGGGTTTATTGTACAGGGATCTGTTGGCCCTGTCTTGGAAATGTTGTATGTTATACAACATTAAAAAAGAAAAGGGGGGAAAAAAAGGGAAAGAAAACGTGGGTTGTTTTCACTTGTTCTGCGATCCAAGTTTCTCATGCATTAAGCGCTGGCTTTTAGAATGCAAATTTTCTATACTTTGTTCTACGGTTTTTTTTATGTCTTTTCACATAAATTTATGCAATAATAAATGGTCGATGGTGGTTATAATTTGCTTGGAGTTACGCTATATATCGCATACTCTTATCGTAGTGTCATCCCTGTGGTGATAAAACGGTGTATCCGTTTTTGAATCTTAAAAAATTTCAAGGGTTAATAATGGATAATGTCTACGCCAAAATAATGTGATGGGAATGAGATTAAAGTTGCATGTAACATTTTCATTTCTCATTCGCTAGTCTGGAGTTTGAACGGATTTGTGTAAAAGGACTGACTAGAGATAAATACACGTAACTGAGTATAGATGCAGGAAACTTTAGCCAAAAATAACAGAAGTAATGTTACCATGCTCTCAAATTCATTACACTTTGTTTACTTGATGTGTCACCACATGGTTTATTCTACTCCGCTCATTTTATTTCTTTGATGTGGCACCACTTTGTAGCTTAATAAGCAATTACAAATAAATTATAAATATATCTATTTAAAAGAAAATTGTGCCTGAAAATACAAAAAAGATGAAGATATTTTTTTTTGTGTTATAAATTTTTTTAATAAGTCACTTGAAATTATATTGTACTATCACATGAAGAGAATAAAATAAGAGTAATATAAATTAGAAGGCATATTGACATTATTCAAATAACTTTTTTTGATCGGTAACATTACTCAAATAACGTAAAGATAATATTATGCATGGGACTATGGATTTTATTTTATTTTATTTATTTATTTTTTAAGCTGGGAATATAGACTCGAAGTGAAGTCGGCAATACATATTCACCTAGCACTACACAGCAAAATGAGCAGAACAAGCAAGACCAAAAAAAAAAAAAAAAAACCAACTAATTATTGGAAAGAAAGTACTTAATTAGTTGAGACACTACAACATAGCGTCTACCTTCACCAGTGAAGTATGTCAGAACTATGACAACTAACAAGAGAACCAGAGGTCTAGAACCTCTTTTAGGCTTTGCTTGTTCTCTCTCCTACTTGCTTTGGCTTGAGAGTGGAGGGTGCGACAAGTATTTTTTGAGTTGCCCGAATGTCCTTTCATATTTGGTGTTTCAATTTTGTACTTTCCGCAGGACTCGAAAGAATGGTAGCCACTTGTGTATTGACCTTGATATGAACCTATTGAGTGTAGCTATTCTCCCTACTTTGTACTTCATTAAGGTTCCTTGGCAGTCCCATTTCAAAAATCACATGGACCTTTTCTGGATTAGCTTCAACCCCTCTTTGTGAGAACATAAAGCTCAAGAACTTGCCCAACTGCAACTCAAATGCGCATTTTACAGGGATAAGTTTCATTTTATATTGCAGTAACACACTAAATGATTCCCTTAGGTCTTCAACATGCTTTTCCTACTCTTTGTTGTTGACTAACAAATCATCAACATATAATTCCATATTTTCCCTAATCTATTCTTTAAACATTCTGTCCACCAATCTTTGGTACATTATGTCGACATTCTTTAAGCCGAAAGGCATCACTTTGTAGCAATATAACCCTCGTTCAGTTATGAATGCTGTTTTTTCCTAATTGGCTTAGCTCATTTGGATTTGGTTATATCCAAAATAGTTGTCCATAAAACTTAACATTCAATGTCCTGCGGTGGAGTCTACAATTAAGTTGATTCAGGGTAATGGGAAGTTGTCCTTTGGGTTGGCTTTATTTGTAGCACATTTGGTTTACACTCAATCGGTGTTCTATAAACTTCTCATCAATCACTGGCATGTCTTTGTGGTTTCAAGTGAAGACATCCTTGTGTTCAATGAGGAGTTGCTTCAATTTTTGCCTTTCTTCGCCTTCTATGTTGGTCCCGATCTTCACTATAGCCTTGAGGTGAGCTAGGTCATGGGTGGATAGCTTGAAAGACTTTTCGGGCTTGCCCTACTTTAAGGTCTCTTCATCTCAGATTTTCGCTTCGTGTATCATGATCTTGGGAGGAGGGGGTAGAAATTGTTCTCCTACCGTTGAGGATTTGACCAATCTAACATCTTTTTCTCTGTCTTTAAGCTCTTGTACATAGCATTCTCAAGCAAGTACTTGCTCCCTGCAAACTTTCCCAATGCTTGCTTCCGTGAAAAAGTTCATCTTTAGGTGGTATGTGTAAGTAACGGCATAGAGCATTCAAGGTTGGTCGTTCAATAATGGCATTGTAAGATGACTAGGTCTTCACTACCAAGAAGTCTGCCATTATGGGGGCCCAGATCCTATTGAAACTAGCAGGGCGATCGAGCTGACAAGTTGCACCACTTCTCTTGAGAACCCTTTAAACAGGGTAGGTGTTGGGACTGATTCCCATCTTCCTAAAAGCATCCCAAAATAGAATGTCAATCAAACTGCCATTGTCAACAAGTATCCTTAATGTGGTGTAGTTGGCCACCAACATAGTCACTACCAATGCATCATCATGTGGGTATACTTCTCCCTTGCAGCTGTCATCGCTAAAGGATATTATAGCCATTGGCCGTGTCTTTGGTTGCTTTGTCAGTCTTTCGATGCTGAAAACTTCTACGTACTCGGCTTTATGTGCATAAGCTTTTTGCCTGGAGGAGGTGGGGCTGCCTCTAGTGAATCCTTCAGCCATGGTGTGGATCTCCCCAAGGAGAGGATCATTTTGGTCCTGACCTTTGCTCTCAATCTTGCTTCGGCATTGACAAAGCAGTTTGCTCTATCTATAAATTCACGTAGACTGGTTGGGGTTTTTCTTGCCAATTCGGCCATAAATGGGATTCTAGGCTAGAATCTTCCTAGCTAGGCTGCTATGTGATCTTTTCATCTTGGTTGTCTGCCATCATGCACTCCTTGTTGAAACGGGCGAGGTAAGCCTTCAGGCTTTCATCCTTTTGTTTCACGATGAGTAGATATGTGGTAGGTCTCCTTCTACTTGCCATAAACTAGGTCAGGAACTGCCCACCTAACTCCTCAAAGATGTCTATGGAGCCCGGCTACAGTGCTTTGTACCATCCCCTAGTGACTCCTTTCAAGGTTAAAGGAAATGCCTGGCACTCGATCTCCCCAAAAAAATCATGGAGTGTCATGTGGCTTTTGAATGTTTCTAGATATTCGACGGGATCCTTGGACCCGTTGTACATTTCGACTAGTAGGACCTTGAACTTTGGCGGGAGTAGTACTACTATGATCTTTATGCTATACAGGCTAGTGAGCAGTTGGTCTACATACGAAGATGTTCCTATCTTCCAGGTCATTTCTTCATACTAGTCCAGGAGGATTCGCAGATCATGGTGCCTTTTTCTCTTCTCATCGGCATTGTTGAGGGTTTGTCTTGTACTCTGAGACTCTGCCTCTGCTTGATCAACATGGCTTGACATGGTGCCCTCTCCTGAGGTGAGGTTCTTTTGATTCAGGGCTTCATTTTTTTGTAGAAGAGACTCAATTTCTACTGTTACTCGTCTCAGTTTCTCCTCCACCTCAGACAATCTTCCCTCCATGTTCATAAAATTTGCTTCTTGGTGTCAGGTTGCTTGAGAGCGTGTTTTTGTAGGCATGCGAAAGGCATGTTGAGATGCAATTTACAAATCTCACATACAGTGCCAACCATTACGGACATGTTTCACACCCCTGTGAACACCTTTAATGACCCTACACTAGTTAACTCAGAGAGGCTCGAAGGGTATGAAACACCTTCGATGCCCAAGTCAGATAATTCGTTTAACACCTTTAGGAATCCCAAACTAAAAGTCATTTGCCTTGATTGTAGATCCCCTCTACTATATATATATATATATATATATATATAGAAAGGGGGAGAGAGCTCGTTTGGCTCTCACAACAATCTGATCATTTTATTCAAATTGGGCCAGGGTTTGTTATTATTATTCGGCCCCAGGTTGTTATCTGGGAGAGGATTTGAATATCTGCTGGTAGTGCTGAAAGGTTTAGGGCTTACACTACATGGTCTGGGTTGGCTACTGGAAGCTGACTGTCATGGGCTCGTTTCGTTGGGCCTCCAATCCTTTGTAGCATGTAGCTAGGCCGTAGGCGACGGAGGATATGATCCCTCCATTTTTTAAGAATTTCCTTTGTGTTTTATTTTTCAAAAACATCGATCTACTGCCTTTTGGCCATCTCAAATTAACACAATACTAAGAGATTTTCAGGCCACCAACATATTTTTACATGCATTGTATAATCATATTTTTCAGCCCCAAATATTTAACATCAAACCACGCATACCCTCCTCGAATGGGCATGTGAGATCCATGTGGCGATACAATGTTTCATGATTGTTGATAAAATTGTGATGGGTCCGATCTCGGCCGTCTTATTGCTTGTCCTAAAGTTAGGAGTTGACAAACTACTCTTATCTGCAAAGATAATATGAATGTTATTAAATACCACAAATCACTACCATTTCTACTTGTCCAAATTCATCAGGCTGGACCATTCTTCTAAAATTTAGCCAATGCTGGTCCATCTCTTGGTTCAGGAACAATATATATTGCAAGTCAAAAGAACATAGGATCAAGACTACTTGGTACTTCCCTTTCATCTCTGTTTTTTCTTTTTGCATTTCTCTGAATGCTCAGAACTGGAATATGAATATTCTAGGGCAATTGTAGAAGCCCCCAGTCCACTTTTATAACTTGAAATATTATAATAAAATGATTTGCATATTAATTTTCTTTTAAGCAGTTTCGTCTTTTGAAAGGAAGATCCAACGGCACTAAAATGTGAACTGAAACTACTCGTGTTGTGACAATCAATGATAATCTCGTCTACCATCGCAGTTAAAAGCCCTTGGCAGTTGGCAGCGCTTGGGCATCTGCCCTTGCAATGCAAAATTTGCCTAATAAAGAGTTAAAATTGTCTGGCATTGGAAGAGCTAAAACAAATGTATCTCATGTAAAGTCTACAGTATATGTATATCTATATGTATATGTAAAGTTACCGTTGCTCACCCATCTCTTATTATATCTAGAGAAGAAAGACAGAAGCCTTCGACTATCAACATTTTTTAAATCTGAATCATTTACATTAGCAGCACGATAAACCAGTACTACAACTGTGGCACTAGTTCTTTGTTAGAGCATTGAACATCAAAATTGGTATCAGACCATTTTTCCAAACCACCCCAAAAGCCGTAGACCAAGAAGCCTATAAAGAAGAAAAAAGTATAAGGTCACAGCACAGAAGCAGCATTGCATTCTGAATATAATGAAATGAAGCCCAACCCACCCAGCTCCAGCAGGGATGCCATACCGAAAAATGATGTTACCTTCATAAAACAATAGACGCACCATATCTACAGCAACTTTACTTTCCAGGGTAAATGAGGGAGTCAATAGTTTTTATTCAGTCTTCGCTTTCCGGTTCATTAGGTCGTGGTAGTATAGAAGCACACACATAGGTTGACCGAGAATACAGAAAATGAACCAGAATATCATATTTCCCACCTGACATAAAGGAGAGCACAAACCAAGGAGAAAGGGCTATTTTAAATCAAGTTGAATGGCACAAGAAATTCAGAGTCGAATAAGTTTAAATATTATTATTCCTGAAAGCTAATACATACCATCGAGTTACTGAACTTATTTTGCAGGTAATTAGTGATCAGAACCAAGGGAACCTATTCAAGAAAAGAGCTATTATTATCATGTAACTCATTCATGTCCCGATAGACTCTTGCCGTAATGGCATGCGCCTAACTCTACGAAAACTGACAAGTTCTTTTGGGATGTAGTATACTTCAAGTTCTAAAAAAGAGGTAAATGATTGTAGCCTTGGGCAGAGAAAAATATACCATCAAAAGTCATAATAATTTCACCTGAAACATTATGCCAATAAAAGCCCACAACTTGAACATGTGGCATGGAACAGCAATGCATAGCTGCAGAGGAATTAAACAAAATTAAACTCAAACATAGCAATGAAGTGACTCGAGCACTACATTATTAAATGCAATCATTTAAAGATTTAGATTGAGGCAGATACAATAACATTATTCCGCCACAGGAACCATAAATTGCAATCAGTTTCTGTACACAAGCTTCTTCGATCATCAAGAGAGGGAGCATGAACAAATAATGAAACATAAAATGACTTTGAAGTGCTGGCTCCTGTGGCAGATCACCCTGAGGGGCATTCTAGCTAAAACATTTTGGCCATTGCAATTTCTAAATGGTCGTATTGTGGCAACGCAACATCATTCTTTCCTTCTCACTAATTCAATGCCACCATTTTTAACATTTATCTCTTCTTTCTTTCCCAAAACATGTCCACTAAACCACCAGAAACCTGACAAATTAAGCAATAAAAATAGGGTGACTATGCCCTTCAAGATTGTCGTTCTTGTCGGGATATGTAATCCTACATGCGTTCGCAATTGAACATAAAGCAAAATTTCTGACTATAGATGTTACTGGACAAAGGTAGCTATCTCTTGGTTTGGCTTCTAAGATCATATTATGATTTATGACGGTATGACCTGCCCCAAAGCCATGCCGAGTCAACCAGTCACAATATTTGTGTGCAGCTTGAACTTTCCCCTACCCTTTTTCCTATGAATGGAAAAACTCCACAAAACATTCAGACATGAAAGAAGTAACCTTTGAGTGTGCATAAAATTTATGAAAGGAAAAATTTATTGCTTTTTTGTTTTTCAGCAAGCAAAAGAAAAATCTGTTGTTACCATGCCCAAAAAACAAAAGTAACAAAGATAGGAGCAAAACCATCATTGTCTATAGCATATAATAGCTCCCAACTATGGTGATGCACATAGAATAAATAATATATTCCAATCAGCTTCCAGTGCTACAAAAGGCTGAAAGTAGACTTGTTATTTGAGACGCGCAAACTAGGGACAAGGGCAAAACAAAAGGCAACATACCTCATGGAATACAGCAGACACAAGGAAGGCAATTAGACTGGCCACACCCTGAATTAGAAACAAATATTTGGAAAACACAAATAATTTACAATTATAAATCCTTAATAGGAGGGACCAAGAGCATTAAATTAATCCGTGGGAATGTTATTGAAGTTTACCCCATTACAAGTATTAGTAAAGCCAAATATTGACACAATTACCATTATTCTTTCATCGGTACAAGGTCACTAAGCTGAGAACAGAGGTCAGAGTATATACATTCTGAGCTTTAACAAACTGGGAACATATGATATCATGATACCGTTTAATCATGTGAAATACAAAGGATGTATCTATCAAATTGGTTGAAAAAACAGATAGAAAACTGTGCAGGTGAACTGACAACAAGATCAGCCACATCTGATAGAGTGCCATTGTGGTAACTAGAACTGAAGCTGTGCATCACCTAAGACAGTTTTTCCTCAGACAACTATCCCTATAAAAAATGCGGACAAAAAATTTACAGGGATTGCATACATTAAAATTTAATACCTAACAACATAAAAATGTGTTTATTAAGCACCTTTTACAATCTTAGGCAAGATTGGTATTACCTTTGGTATCCCATTCCGCAGGCATGGAAAATAGATATGGCGAATCATCCATTTATGCACAGGCTGTAATGAAAACAAATCTGATCAGTTTTACAGTTCTTTCTTTAGTGTACTTGGAAACCAGCATCATGACCTCAGGCAAAGAATAATGAAACAACATAAACATAAACACTTGCAAATAACCCGTCAAGGGCAGGCTTAGGATAAGCTGTTGACTCGAACATCTTGGGTTTGATTCTATACTAGGAGTTCCTATATAGTAATTGATACATGGTTTTGGCCGGTGGAGTTGTGTTCCAGGGTTCACTCCCAGAGGTGGATCTGAAGTATCTTGCCTCAGTGAGATTCCACATCATTATTTAAAAAAAAAAAAAAAAGAAGCACACTTGCTAATAGCTCCTTCAATGAACCTACTAAATGGTATGGTTCAACATTTTTTCGTGCTCCAAATGCCAAAATATATATAGAGATTCAATGAAGAATAAATAATGTAGACGCAAGTACCATTTCAAACTCAGATCTTTGAGTCAAAACCCTACTGCTTATAAAGTCAAAATAAGAACATCATAACTAAATATAACTCAAAATTTGCAATCTTTTGTGCTGGACCATCCAGAACAGAACAAAGAAGATCCAAATAAAGAATAAGCCAGAGAACCTACATAAGTGACCAGTCACACAAACTTTGAATCTTGAGAGAAACTTACCATATTCCACATTCTCCAGTACTGATGACACCACAGAACCGCGAGAGTTATGCAAAAAGCACTGTTTTCAGCACACACTTGTTCAAATACACGACCAAATGGCTACATATTGCAAGGTATAAGACCTACCTCTTCAACCGTTTTAGCATTCCACCAATCTTTGTAAAACTCCCGATCACCAAAGCGAAGAAGTTCAGCCAGTATATTTAACCTAAGATTGCAGGCTTCATCTAAGCATAAGATTCTCTTGAAATAACATGACTCTCAAAAATGAAAATCTTAAATAAATTTAGAAATCTTGTCTTGATTTTAAAATAAGGCACATCTGAGAGAGAGCAAAAGAAGACCGTTTTGCCTATAAAGAAGCAAATTCTTGAAAAAAAAGTTTTTTTTTTTTTTAATGTAAAACAGCCAAAGTTCTGAAGTCTCGAACTAAGTAAGACGGTAAATTAACATCACCTCATTATCTACATCTCTTTTTTCCTTTCCAGCCAAAAAGGAAGGGAAGGAAACTTACCACTCAGTCCCATCAATTACATAAATTCAGAACAAACAATGCTGTAACATTAAGTGTAAGACTAAGTTCATCAGCAAGTTTTCCATGGAAGTTAAAAAAAAAGAAAAAAAAAAAAAAAACAGAGCATGTGGTTCACAAAATTTCGTAAACCAGAATTTGCTCATGAACTTGGTCTTACACTATTAAGAAAAAAAATCATATGAAGATCTTTATGACATTCGAAAGTCAGATTATCAAGAGAAAATATTGATGATCAATGGAAAAAGCTTTCTAAGAAAAATTTTAAGAAACATATATATATATATATATATATATGCCTTTACAAAATAAAGGAGAGAAGACACACCAGAGGTGAAAGAAGCAGTAGAACATGCAAAGCCACACATATAAATTTGGGACCGATAGCTTCAAAACCCTTTCTATGGCATATAAAAGGTTCCCTTTCAAGGGATGCTGTGAGTTCTTGACAATAGGATTAATATACTGCAGCAATATACCACCAAAGTCAAGTCAGAATATAGCCAATTTTTCTGAAGAACAAAAAGAACTAGGAATTGTAGTTTTTTAATTACCAACAGCTACTTACTTGTTCTATTATGAATCCCATAACACCAGTAAATATTATGAACTTGAAAAATTGACGAACCACCCAGCCCTTTCGAATGTATGGCGTACGAGGATAGGTTATCTATAATAACAATACATCAATATGAAGGTCAAAGAACACCAATACAAATTAGGCTTTACTAATCAGAAAAAAAGGCTTTATACTGTTTAAACTAGATAATTTTGTATAACTGCAAGTACAGAATCAAGTTTTTATAGAGAAATCACTTCATTATTCCCAATCATAGAAGGTCAAATACTGAAAACACTTGCAAGCCTATGTGAGGATAGACTTCAGACAAGCACATACTAGCATAAAAGGATTATGAATGTAACAGACAGGAAAGAATCATAAACGACTGTCAACAACCACAACCCAGTCATAGATATCTCAACAGACACTTTTTTGTACATGCAACAAACAAAAGTCTCTTTTCTGATAACACAGTCCAAAAAGTTAAAAGGGACATAAATATCATGAACAAGGTGTGCTAAAATGGATCATGATGAGCATAAGTTTATGATAATAACTGCAACAGAAGTCATGAATTGCGATAACCTGATAACACAAGGTTGGGGCAACCATGAAGTAAGCCAAACTCTTGAAGCTAACATTGCAAGGATAATCCGTATTCAGAGAATTGGGCTGGACATCGCCCTAACATCAAACAGGAACTTGGTGAATAGATAGAAAAGAAACATTTGTACATCACCCATCACAAGAATTTCTGCAGAGACTGAGAGTAAACATGCATTGCAGAGAAAAGGCGAGAGCAGCACCAACTGCTTTTTTATCTAATGAAGAGCACTCATAATGTGCGTTTGAAACATAATGTAATGGGAATTTTTGAATTTATATACACATTTCAATCCAATTTAACAATAGTTTTAGTTTCTTTTTCTTTTTAACAGATGAGGCCAATTAATTGAAAATAGGGTGGTAGTCCATGAGAGGAAATTATAATTAACCTGTCAATAAAGTAAAGAAAACTAAGGATAACTTTGATAAAACTTACTCAACGTCTGGCCCATTTTTCTCAATTACGAACTTTCAACAAACATATATAGCATGTTCCTCTATGTTAAGTTTTAGCAAGAAACCTAATAAATTTCAATTAGGCACGAAGATTAACAAATATCCTGTCTCCTTTATTCAATCGAATATTTTCTTTCCAGGAGACTTTTATATGTACTGGCAAGTGCTCTTTTCAATCAAACTTTCTGACTCCTCTTTTCATGGGAATTTCATTTACCTTTTCAATTGATTTGGCAAGTGCTCTCAAATCATAGTTCGTGTGCGCATAAGATACCAATTTTAACCATACAATGCAAGCGAAGAGCATCAATGTGACACCAGATAAAACAGCAGAGTCACACCTGCACATTTTAAAGCCATAACGGAATTGAGAAACTTCAACATATGTCGTGTCAATGAACCGAGGAAAATTCCTACGTATATAACTCTCTGGTAAAACATTAAAGGGAAAAAGGGGATCCAAACTGTCACTTTTGACTCAATGCATTCTCAAATTACCACTTTTCAGTAGATCACATCCTCTGTCTAAGTCTCATTAAATTGGATGAATATTAGATTATGTAAATACATCAAATTTTAAAGAAGTTGCAAATTGTAAGTTTTTGGTAGTTTGAAGGTGCAATGAGTCAATTGTGATGGTTTGTACATGACGTTGCAAAATGGGGCAACAGTTGGGGTACAACATGTATTTTCTCCAATCATTAAATTTAGGTACCAAAACTGTTGAGCATCTATTTATCAGAACACCAGCATTGTTGACATAGCCTAACATAAATGAAAAAAAAATACCTCAAAATAACAAAAACTGGGAACAAAACCACAGCTGCTGTAATGATTACTTGAAGTAAAACAACAACCTGCAATATTAAAGTAGAAATTAACTTTTGAGGTTACCAGGAGTTTAATTGCTTGTTATTCTCTAGGAGAGAAACATAACTGCAGTATATAAGATGCAGCCCCCCATGTATCCAAATGGAAAGTATATTTCCATGGGTACAATTCCATTTCATAGTGAAGTAGGAAAGGCTGTTGATTTTCAATACTGAAACTCGAATTACTTACGGGTTCATGGATATACTTCTGTTGTACTAATTTTTCCACTATAAAGGCAGCAAGTGGGAATATCGGGAGTGTAAGGCTGCAAAAGAAGCATGAACAATACACTTGGAGTCAGACGCTTGTTAGACTGAAAAAAAACCCAAATGAAATGTGCAAAAAGAGGTCATCCTAAGCAGTAAGAGGAGGAAACAGAAGTTTAGTAACCATTACCAACACATAAGAAGGGGCCAATCTCTCAATGATCTTGAACTAAACCAAAAACCGGTCCTAATTAACAAACCATACTGCAATGATAGTTAAAAAATCAGCAATCAAAATTGTGGACCCCAAAGAAACATTTGACCAAAAATTAAAAACTTGGCATGATTATTATTTGCATATAGGCCACGGGGGCATGTTTCTGTACAAGTTAACAGATGTAACCAACATCTTATTGAAGTAATATAAGGAAGGAGTGACACAAACCTTCATAAGATTCTCAATGATGAGTCTGCTGTTTACAGCAACTAGCACTACTATACAGAGATTAAGGAGACCTGCATGACTCTGCATGAAAATTTAAACTATAGAATCAGGATTGCATAGCACATTACCTAATGTGCCTTTTTTTGCAGTGGTGTGATTTTTCAAGTGGTGGAATTGTGCTTAGCAATATTTAGGTTGATTTATGAATTGGCTAAAGGATGCAATCTGAGCAAGAGGCTGTCTCCCACGGAGCTGTTAAACAACAGTTACGTATTAAAAGAGCGATTTCATTTTCATGCTCGTCATTCAATTACACAAAAAATATGGACCGAGTTTGGATTTTCTTTTTAAAAGCTGTTTCTTCCAAACGCGACTCTGTTTATCGTATACTATTCTCGTCTACAAGTCAGAAGTTTCGAACAAATTACGAAGCATTTTTTTAATCCATATCCGGAGCAATATATACTTTTTAAGTAAAAAGCGGTTGAAGAAGCTGGGCCTACCTCTTTGAAGATTGCGTCAGAGCTAAGACGGCTCTCCTTTATTCTCCGATGAGCAGGAGCCGATGGCCGATACGCGAGTTTCACCGCCGCGAAATCCGTTCCCCGATCCAGACCGTTTTCAGTCTTATCGCCTCCGTCGTTCCCATTGGCCACGTGATTCGCCGACTGAATTACAGCTTCACTGCGATTCCCCTCGTCCTCGCAGCTCTTCCCGGGTTCAGTCACCAAATAACCCGGGTCGGGATCTTTAGTTTCGGAAGTTGAGCCGGAAACTTGTGGAATAGCGCGAGGGCGTTTTCGAAGATCAGAGCCGGTGTGAGGGAGCGAGGTGGTGGCTGTTCTATCGGGAATATCCGAAATCTCCATTACAACAGGGAATTGTAGGAGATAGAGGAATATGAATATATATATATATATATATATATATATAAGTACAATAAACAGAGGAGATGTAAATAAAGCCAGAGAAAGAGAGAGTCTGAGAGTGAGAGAGATAAGAGTATGTTTAAGCAAAAATGCAGGAAATTTGGAGCAAAGTGGGTAGCGAAGGGTGTGTGGCGTCTCTGAGTAAATGCCAATGGTGATTTTCTCCCAGCAGGGAGCCTGCGGGTGTCCGTGTCAGTGTCATATACACAGAAGAAAGCGATCTACTGTATCTGTATGGCTGCATCACATGGGTCTACGTTATAACACCAATCGATAGTCTTTTATTTCTGTGTATGCATTGGTGTTCTTCCTCCACTAGGAAAAAATGACCCGGATTAAGTCATACCTTATTACTTGTAATAATGATGTACGTAACTCCAAACTGTAAAAATTTGTACAAGCCTTTAATAAATAAAAAAATATTGAATTCTATTAAAAAAATGAATATTTTTTCTCAGTGAGATTTATATTTTTATAAAGAAAAATAATAAACTTACTTCTAATTAACAACTTGTATACAATTACATAATAAAATAATATTATTTTAAATATTTTATAAAAGACTTACACAAAATCTGTATATTTAAAATTTGTCTCTAACATTACTCAAATTATATGATTTTTTATAATAGAATGAGAATGAGAATGAGAATAGCACGTATCCATATTATACTATAATAATATGTAATAATTATTCATGAATGTAGCATTTTCCATCGCTTTGTATACATTATTGTAAGTTTGCATTAACAATTAGTTATTTAATTATGAATGTTATAATGTCATTTTATTTATTTATTTATTTATTTATTTTTGTCTGATATTTTTTGTTATAAACAAAGAATGATGAAAGGATGATAATAAAAATGATAATAAATAGATTTTTTTTTCATATATATATTGTATTTCCATTAATAAATCATACATTAGATTATGACTTTAGTCATAAGTAGATTTTTTTAACTTTGTATAAATATCTTTATATATTCATATGTAATTTCATGCATACTTACGTTAAGACTTGCATTGATAAGGATTTAAACACCTCTCATTGCATTAAGAACATGATCTTCTCAAATCTTTTTCAAAATTACAAATAATATAATAGACAAGTATATGAGTTTACGAGTAAATATAAGTTTCTATGACCACTAAGGTGGTAGTTCAGTTAATACAAGCTAGTATTTTATAACTTCGAGACCAGGAATTCGAGTTGGGTGTAAGTTGAAACCGCGTGTGGGAGTAATGCCTAACTAAGAATCTATGGGATGAGTTTTGGACTAACTGACAGCTTGTTGGTTTTGTGGTAATAGGCTCGCCCTTTGGATAGTAGCTATGGTTCAAACTGGACATTCTACAGTGGGAAGAAACTCCTATGGTCACGCCCAAAGAAGGTAGTTACGCTGGTCACCTCCATCTCCCTTTTGTTGAGAAACAAAAATATAAATTTCTATAAGTTTGACAAAATTAATAAACGAGCTTCCATTTTTGTTTAACCTAATTTGGTTAAACAAACCCTCTACAGGAATAAGTTCTAGTTATTAATCAATGAGTAATGCTAAGAATAAGTCTCAAATACATAAGTTTTGTGCAAGTTATCTTTTATAAAAAAGTAGAGCCCACAAAAAAAGTGAGTTTTTGATACTTTTCATGGTGGGATCCACTTTTTTATAAAACTGATGCGATTATTCTTGAATATTATTAACTTATATTTTACTCATTTATCCATATATATATTATCATTCATCATTTACATCCGTGATCATTTATTCATTTAAACAATATTTTTAACCTACATGATATCATAATAATACCTACAAAAGAACTATAAAAATTTGAGAAATGTTTTAGCACAAAACAAATCTCACAAAAATAAATTAAAAAGATAACGTGCCTTGATGTGTCATATCAAATTATAAAATTACTTTTATTATAATATAAGTCTAACGCATTGTATTAAAACACGTCAATTCTTAAATTTATTTGTGTAATATATCTTTGAGACTATAGCACTTGTTTACAAAGGTATTTTATAAAGTGGTATAATTTGATGTAATACGCTATATCATAAATCTATTTCATTGTGAGTATAGTTGATATGTGAAACAGGCTCCCCGTTCTTGAGAAAATGAATGCTTTTCTCTTACCAATTAGTAGTCTCTAGATGAAATACTATTAATCACAATCCTTTTTAACTATTATTTTATTATCTCTTGTGTCATCAAATGATTGGCTATAAAGATTTTTAATAAAGCTAGTAGCATCATTCTTTATCTCAAACCATGAGCATCGTTCTTAATACGACCAATATCTAAATATTATCCAAAATTCTTTCTGCTAAGCATGCAGAAGTGTAAGAGAATTTTGCCACCGTATCTCTGCAGACCAAACACCGACAATTTCCAACATTGATTGACATCCACAAGCATCATTAACAATTGAAACAATGGTTTGGAGTTAAGCTTTTTGCTACGTATCAGTCACTGTTCACTATCTCACACTATCACCTGATATAGATTTTGTCTTCTTGTCTTTTTTTCTTTTTTTCTTTTGACTGAAACGCTAGCTCTTTTGCAGGGAAGAAGAGACCAGTTGAGATTTTGTCAAGAGTTTTTTGTTTTTTGTTTAGTTTGCAATAGTTTTGGATTAACATGCATCGTCCATTTCAGGCTTTGGTCAAGGATGGGCAGCAATAATCATGGGAGTTTTGTCATTCATGATAAATTTCACCACCTATGCATGAATCCCGGCCAAAACAACAAAAGCAGAAAAACCCATGAAGAGTTTCAAGAAATTAGTACATCTGAGGTAGAAAAGGAGCGTCAAAATAAATGTGACAACAGCCACAAACACAAGTGAGTTCAAAAGGGAACCTACGAATTTATCCCAAGAAGAGTCCGAACTGGTTTCAGCATATGCAATGGTGGCTATGGAGTTGACCGATGTTGAAGTGGAAGATGAAGAAGTTGAATCGAGGGCAAAGACTAAAATGACCAACATGAACATGCAGATTGAGACTGGTATAATCTCTTCGCCCAGAGAATCTAGAATGCTTGTGGGTTTTGTGTTTTGGGCCATTTGGGTGCTCGAAAATTGAATTAATTTTGGTTCTTGGGGGTGATATGCTTCACGGCTGTTTGAGGATTCCATGGTTCAAACTGTAATAATGATAAATGTAAGTCCAAATTGTAAAAATTTCGTACAAAAAAGAATTCTATCATGAAACAATGAATATTTTTTTTAGTGAAGTCTATTTTTTAACAAAAAATTTGCACAAAACTGGTGCATTTCGAGTTTGTCTCTGACGTTACTCAAATGATATGATGTTCTATAATAAGATGATAATAACACTATGCGTATTATATTATAATAACATGTAATAATTATTTATTAATGTAGCATTTTCCATCACTTTGTATCATTTCTAATTTTCTAAAAAGAAATTTAAAAGCAGATGGATAAATATATATCACCTCGACATAATAAACAAAAGTGTTACAAAAATGTAGTATATTGAATTTTTTTATAAAAAATATTTTTATTAATTTATTATTATATAAAGGGGTCACGCAGATGAGTTGTGAAAATTATGTCGAAGTTATTTCAAAGTTCAAGTTTTATTCTGTTATTTCTTTTTATAGAAAACCAGTTAAATTTGTGTTCATCATCAATTTTTTATTAGATTAGTTTTTTAAGAAGTTCAAAATGACTCACAAACTATTTGATTAATTTATTCATTTTTAAAATAAAATTAGTTTTATTAGTGTATACGTTATAGCTAGTACGTTTGCATTAGCAATTAGTTATTTAATTATGAATATTATAATGTCATTTTTTTTTCTTATCATTTTTTGTCATAAGCTAAAGATGTTGAGAGAATGATAATAATTAAATGATGATAAATATAAATGTTTATATATATATATATATATATATATATATATATATATATATATATCTATATCTATATATATATATATTAAAAATATCATATTTCCAATAAATCATACGTTAGATTATGACTTTAGTCACAAGTAGATTTTTTAACCGTATAAATATCTTTATATAGTTCATATGTAATTTCATGCATACTTATGTCAAGAGTTGCATTGATAAGGATTTAAACTCCTCTCATTGAATTAAGAACATGATCTTCTCGTATCTTTTTCAATACTAAAAATGATATAATAGACAAGTATACAAGTTTACGAATTAATCTAAGTTTATATGAGTTTGACAAGATTAATAAACAAGCTTAGATTTTTGTTTAACAAAAATTTGGTTTGTTGATTAAACAATCCCTCTATAGGAGTAAGTTCTAGTTATTAATCAATATATAATATTAGGGACAAGTCTCAAATATACAAGTCTTGCGCAAGTTGTCTTTTATAAAAACAAAAGTAGACCCCACAAAAAAGGTGAGTTTTTCATACTTTTGTGGGATCCATTGTTTTTATAAAATGCATGCGATTAGTTTTTAATATTGTTAACTTATATTTCACTCATTTGTCCATATACTTTATCATTCATCATTTACATCCGTGATCATAGATTCATTTAAACAATATTTTTAACCTACATGATATCATAATAATACCTACAAAAGAACTATAAGAAATTGAGAAATGTTTTAGTAAAAAAATCTCACAAAAATAAATTAAAAGCTAACATGCTTTGATGTAGCATGTTAAGTTGTAAAGTTACTTATATTATAATATAAATCTAACGCATTGTATCAAAACACGTCAATTCTTAAGTTTATTTGTATAATATATCTTTGAGACTATATTGCTTATCTAAAATAATATTTTATAAAGTGATATGATTTGATGTGATATACTATATTATAAAACTATTTTTTATAAATATGGTTAATATGTGAAGCACACTCCCCGTATAAACTCTTGAGAAAACAAACGATTTTCTCCTACGAACTAGTAGTCTCCAGAAGAAATACAATTAATCACGATCTTTTTTTTTAACTATTATCTCATAATTTCCTGATATGTTATCAAATGATTGGCTATAGAGATCATTCTTAATAAAGCTAGTAGCATCATTCTTTACCTCAAACCATGAACATCGTTCTTCATACGACCAACATCTAAACATTATCCAAAAGAGAAAAGCTTTGGGCCGGTCGGCTATGAAACACATTTTTATAACAGGCCAATAATCACGTGCCACATAGGCACTTCATGAAAATCACAAATAGACCCACATATACCCAAACCTCTCTGTTGACTCCCAATCAACCAAATGTATTCTCCCATAATGTAGTGGTCGGGTGTGGAGGTAATGTAGTTGAACTTAGTTCGACTATACCACTATAAATAAAAAAAAATATTTCATCAAGTTAAAAACTTCACACAAGGAACATATGACATAATTAGAAATATAATGAAATCATTACAATTACCTCTATGGTGGACATTTCGTTATAACATGCCCTTCTTATTTACAAATACTGCATTGTAGCTTCTTTGTTAGCACATTTTCCTTTGGATTCTTTAGAAATAATAATTGGGGGATCTTGCAATGAAAAGTTTGAGACTATTTGGCTCTGGATGTTACCACCACCATCATCATCATCACTCATTAAGACAAGCTCTTGATAAATAGTCTTTACTTCTCACGAAACATGCTCATATTTCTTAATAGATAATGACCCCGTCTTAGTAACTATATAAAACTGTTTAATCAAACGACATTTTGTATCAAAGACAGTTGGGATTATCTCCAATGGACCCTCATCGACACATATCCCTTGTACGGTTGTACCATGCAACTCTTTGCATTGACAATTCACCTCTTTAACACATATGATTACAATACACGGTCCAAACAATTTTTTCTTGTCAAAACATGTAGGATATGCCAGCATAAAAAGTCAATAAATTCAAACTTAAGACATGTGCAAGATACAACATTTTTATCTTTCCCCAGTATTACTTCATATGTCGGCTTCTCTCTCCCAAGAATGGCCACCAAATAAATTTTCCTTCCATCTTTATCACGTATTTTGTGTGACTTGAACCATTGGCTACTAAATAACTCTTCTTGAAAGATAAAAAAAGATCTGCTTATATAGAGGTTGGTCACGACCTCTTCAATACTTAGACAAGTTTTCATAATTGGCCTCGATGTTTTTGTCTTCACAGTTTTCAATTTCTCACTTAGATAATGGGCATTCAAAGCTTTTTCATATTGATGGATGAACTCACTTATCATCGTACTTGAACGAACATAGTCCTTACAAAACTTGTTCATACTCTCATTTCATTGAGTTGTGGATATTCCAGCACAAAATATAAATCTCAAGTAGGCGAGCACCCACTTTTCTCTCTTCACATAAATAGTTTGCAACCAACTATTTTCTTCCAAATTGTATTTCAATAACATTTCAATTCACTCCAACTCAAATTCCTCAATAGTTAGTGTATCAAGAATACAGTGGTTAAAATCATATTTAAATTGTGGATATTTGTTGTAAAAATGAGCTAGATGTTCAGGTACTTTTTGTAGGAGATGCCATAAGCACAATTTGTGAGTTGTATTGGGCAATACTTCCATAATGGCCTTAGCCATTGACTTGTCATCATTAGTTATTATTGTAAAGGAAGCACGACCAAGCATCGCTTCTAACCAAGTTTTCAATAACCATGTGTAAGACTCAGCTGTCTCATTTATCAATAATGTACATCCAAACATCATAAATTGATGATGATGGTTAACTCTAGTGAATGAGACAAAATGCATCTTGTATCGATTTATTAGGTACATAACATCAAAAGTAAAAACATCTCCAAAATATTGATATGCAACTCATGATCTACCATCTGCCCAAAAGCAATTTTCCATCGACCCATGTCCATCAACTTAGATTGAGTATACAAAACCTAGATTATTACGTTTGCTTTCCAAAAAGTACTTATATAACTTTTGTGCGTTTCCCTCTTCAAGAAGTTGCTTCCTTCCATTACCCAAATAATTCTGAATGTCCTTAAGAATGCAACCAATATTATAATCACCACTGTGCTTCTTACTCAAAACGGACATTATTTTCTGTGTTAGTATCCTCGACTCATTTAGGGTGTCTATTAAATTTTTTTGAGCCGGAGTCACCCGTTTATGCCCACGAAGCAAACTTGTATTCCGATGTGTCAACAACTCATGATTATGCTAGAGTACAAATTTGGACACAACTCATTTGCTTCCATTCTTCTTTATTGCTATCATCACCTTATACCCACACTTTGTTTCCAGAGCTTCGGGTCTTACTCTCTCTTTAAGTTTAAGATTATACCGATGGAACCCTTCTCTCGAACACACATAGTCTACACCAATTAATGATTTGTCTATGCCTGACAACCGAGTATGATTTGTTCGAATGCTAAAACCAGTTCATCTGGAGAAGGCTTTATAGCAACTAAGTGCATCCTCTACGTCGTCAAACTCTAGTCCCACATACGGCTCCACATATGAAGATGATATTGTATGGCCTTCCTCGGGTATGTTCCTGTCAACATCAACCTAACCATCCTCTTCAATTATCTCAACTTCATCAGCGCTAAAATTAGAACTATCCAAAATCTCAATATGATCTCTTGATGTACTCATAATTCACGCAACTTGATATCTTGAGACCTGGTGAGTAGATCTTCTTGCATAGAGAACAATGAAATTAATATATAAGACAGAAATGTTCAAATTCTTAACTTACAAACTGAAATAAATCTATAAAGACACTTGAAAAATTACTCTAATGTTCAAAGTATGAAATAAAACAGAGCAAGGGAGGATGTAAATAATATATATATATATATATATTCCTGTAAGACTAGAACGTGTGTTTTAATTTATTGATGTGGGATTATGAGTTGGTATAGTAGTAGCAGCAGCTAGGGGACCTTGGCATGCATATAAAGTTACTTTTCTTTTTGTCACCTAGGAACCACCTATTTAGACCTTAGATCTACTTCTATTGGGAATTTTTGGAAACAAGTATAAAGTTCTTTAGTAGATTGATGTACCAGTCATACTCACAAAGATGTAAGGTTTTGCGGGATTTAAGGAACTTTATTTTTATGTCACATGTAAACATTAATACTAAGAAAACCACATAATTAAAGAGGATTAACCTAATTGTCTTGGATTATTTAACACAAAGGTCCAAAATAAAAACCAAATTTAAAAAAAAAAAATTACTGAAGATATATACTACATTTTAAAAGAAAAGAGTGTGAAATCTAGCCACTAGCATTATAATTAAAGGATGACATGATTACTTATGTAATAAATTAGAAGCATTTTGATCCATAGAGTAAGTCGTTCCTAGTACACTGAAGATCATTGATTTTTTTCACTTTCTAACTGTATGAAATGCTTTAGATAGTACTTTTACACAAAAGCATATATTTATAGCACAATAAAATAGCAAACACATTTAGTGGATTAATGATTATTGACGCCCTCTCTCTCTCTCTCACTGATTGTCCCAATTTCATCCGCACAACATTTCAATCTTCGACTTCTAGAGTGAATGCCATGAATAAATGAAGAAAATGAAAATGCAGAGAATAAAACCCTAAACCTAGAGAATAAAACAAGAAAATATGAGAGAATAAAACCCTAAATCTAGATAATAAAATGCAGAGGAAATAATTATGAACACTGCTGCCACTGTCGTCGTTGTTGTCGTGGTCGTGATAGCAGGAACAGTGTTGGTCATTGAAGTGAAACTAGTTTCGTGGTGTGGGATCGTTGGAAGAGAAATGGGGTGGCTTGGGATGTACTGAATAACAGAGGAGATGGGGGGATACATTTGGTCAATTCAGAGTCAACGGAGAGGTTTGGGTGTATGCGGGTCTATTTGTGATTTTCATGAAGTCCCTACATGGCACATGATTATTGACTTGTTGTAAAAATGTGTTTCATAGCCGACCGGCCCAAAATTTTTCTCTATCCAAAATTCTTTTTGCTAGGCATGCAAAAGTGTGAGAGAATTTTGGCACCGTCATGTCTGCCGACCAAACACAGACAATTCACAGCATTGATTGACATCCACAAACATCATTAACAATTAAAACAATAGTTTCATTAAATTAATTGGCTATTGAATAAACCGTTGATTCTGTACTGATTAGTGGGTATCTTAATTAATTTTTGTGTGAGAAAGATGATAATGAATAAGGTTAAAAGGCATGCATGCAGTTCGTACGTGATCATGTGAAGTACCAAAACAAAATATTAAAAATATTAAGGACATATAATATTTGTTTGTGGAGATTTTCTATACTGGGACAAAGGGTTTGAACCTAATTCTCTTATTTAGAGACCAAACCTTATGTCATCTGCCTGTTTGGATGCCCAACTCACTCGAGTGCATCTCACTTTTAGAATGAGTTAAACATCCAAACGCACGGTTCGAGCCATTTTCAGTAGAGTTTAGATGTGAACTCAGTGTGGGTCCCTCACATGTGCTACTTTCTTCCACTGCATTGATGCAATTCCTGCATTGATGGTTGGTCCCCACCTGAAGGCTGACACCGTATTAGGATTTTGGACTACAAGCAGTCAATTACGAACATTTTACAATTTTTTTCTTTTTTGATGCAGGTTTGGAATCGATTTTGTGGAGGACATGTCTGACATATGAACAGTAACAGAATGGTGGGACTCAATATTTTTACATATTCCCATAAATATATCTAAACTCACTTTAACATCCAAATACATATAAACTCATTTTAAATGGGTCCCACATAACTCAATTCACCTAGTCAACTTACTACTATTTATGAAGAACTCAGTTATGCTCAACTCCAACGTAATATCCCAACGCAGCCTTAATCATCTAGCTAAGCTAGGCATGTATATGATATGCGAACAAGATTTTATGGAGATCATTTAGCCTAAATTTCGATTTTCATTTAATTCTCGTTAATTTAAGTTGACTGTCAATAGAATGTTATTCAATTTATTAAAAATATTAAACAATCTTTTTATTAAAAATTTAAAATTTACATAACCACCAAATATAATTGTGTTATTAACGGTGAAACTACTCAATATAATTGTGTTATTAACGGTGAAACTACACAACCAACGGTGAAACTACACAACCTCTTAAAATATTCCTTTAGTTCAAATGGGAATTAATTAGAAAAAAAAAATCCAAAAAAAGAAAAGCTTCCTATATTGCTCTAAAATGTTGTCGTGGCATTATTTATTATACTCTTATTTGAAATATAATAAGAAGATTGCTTGGCATGCAAGCACCTTGGATCAAGTATACGAGTGATTATTATTAATTTTATTAATTAAATTTTTTTTTTTAAGTTTAAAACCACTTTTGTAGTATTGTAATAGTAAGCATTTATTACTATGATTGCTATATTTGTTATTGGTATTAAGAATTATTTTGGATGACACTCAAGAAAAATATTGATTTTTCTAGAATTGAAAAGATAAGGTAATTTTAGATATTCTGTGAATAGTAAGAAAAAAATTAAAAAATAATGATAAAATATTACATAGTAGTACAAAATAGTAAAAAGTTTGTGAAAAGTAATAATAAAATAATTAATAGTAGTGGAGTATGTTGAGAATATTCCATCACCCAAACTGGCCCTAAATGGAAGGAATTTTCAAAGTTGGAAAAGGTATATAACTTCGCTTATAACACATGAAAAGACTTCAAAACCACCTGAAAATATTAAAATTGACTAGAGTGGTATTAGGAATAGAGAAAAACGGAAGGAAAATAATGCTTGGGCAAAAGCTTTGATTTTGCATTATGCTCTTTGAACATCATGAAGCTACTAAGGATATCATGGATGCCTTTGAAAGTAAGTACGGCTTGAGATCCGATACTTATAACAATTATTATTAGAGAAGTGCAATAGAACTGCATGGAAGAGAATGAAAGTATTGGTGATTATAGACAACGAATGGAATTGATCACAAAAGGATTATTAGACGCCAACTTTCTTCTCACTGATAAAATGTAAGTTAAACCCATACTTAATAGTCTTCCTTTGTTTTGGAAGTATACTGTTACTTCTTTAACACATAGTAAAAAGGAAATAACTATACATTCTCCTATACTAATATTGGTGCTAGAAGAAGTAAGAGTGGAAAGGAGAAAGAGAGAAAATTGATCCTCTAATATTTTAAATGGCACAAGCCACCCGATTTCTTTCAACAAGACAAAGTCAAAACAATTTAAGAAAAAGAAAATGTTAAAGAAAAAGCACAATAACTGAAAAGGACATCTAAAGCTAAGGAAGAATAATGGAGAAGGTAATAGGCAAAAGAGAATGCACGCAATTCAAAAGGGAATGGGGAATTCTAAACTCTATTTGGAAACTACTCGAAGTGTGGAAAGAAAAGATATTTTAAAATCGTAGTGTCCTAACAATGGAAGATTGAAAGAAAACAAAGAGATTGTAATGATTGCGCAGAAAGTAATGCTCATCATTGGTGGATTAACTCTACAACAACAAAATATATTTTCAAGAGCAAGAATCCACTCCATTTGGACAATATATAACACATATTGTGAGGTGTTGGGGTAAGGTACTTGTAAAATTTCTTTAAACTGATCTGTTATTTTACTAAGTGATGTATTGTATGTGCCTAGTATTCATATAAAGTTAATATATATATATATATATGCCTATATTAGACTAAAAGGGTTATATAGTTGAGTTTAAGTCTAGAATAACTATTATTAGTAAAGGTGATGTATTAGGAGAATGTATGAAAAATCACAATATGTACTCTATGAATATTGATATTAATAATAAAGTATCTATTTTTAATTATTTGAATGTATCGATTAATTGTACATATGTATGACATTTAAAATTGGGTCATGTAAATAAAAATAAAATGGTTAGAATGTATAAAAGTGGGTAAATACCACAAGTGAATTTAAATGATTTTAACATATGTGAACCAAGTGTCAAAGGTAAACTAAATAATATATAATTTGATAGAAAGCAAAGATACTATCTTCCTCGAGAACATTGACTTAGTTACTAAGATAGATCATACTGATTTGTTAAAACAGTTTAGAAAGCCAACATTGAAAACTTACAAAATGATCCTTAAAATTCTTTTGAAGTGATCGATTGCAATAGTTTTGTTAAATGACTTGAGGCCATGAAAGATTAACTATAATCAATTAAGAAACATGATGTTTAGGAATTAATAGAATTTCCAAATGATAGAAAAGCTATTAGTTGCATGTGGATTCTCATAAAAAGGTTTTATACTGATGAAAGTTTAGAGAGATATAAAGCAAGGTTGGTGGCTAAAGAGTTTACTTAATAACACAGTGTAGACTTTGTTGATAGATATTCACTTGTAGCAAGATTTACATTCGTTAGGATAACTGTTTTAGGTTGCTAGATTGGATTGGGAATTACAACAATTAGGTGTTAAAACAACATTCCTAGACTAGGAACTAAAAGAAGATATCTTTATGATTCAATCTAAGTTGTGCAAGTTGAAGGATATGAAAATAAAGTCTATAAACTAAAAAGGTCTCTGTATGGACTCAAACAACTTTCAAGATAGTAGTACTTGAAATTCCACCAAGCGAAATTAGAAATTGGATATGAAATGAGTCTATTAAATCATTGTATATATACATGGAAGTGCAAAAATAAAAAAGCAATAGTAGCATTGTACATAGATGATATATTGTTACAAGCAATTGTACACATATGATGAACAAAACAAAAGAGTATTGGGGATCTAAATTTGAAATGAATGACATGGGTAGGGCTGGTAATGTTCTTGTAATATAATTTTAAAAGATAAAAACTCAAAATTACTATATCTAGACAAGGTGCTTAAAGGACTTAGTATGGAAAATTGTAAAGCTTTAAGCACCACTATTTGCAGAGGATATAAAATAAAAGTATGTGCCCTAAAAATGAAGAAGAAATAAGTGAAATGCTTCAAGTTTCTTATACTTAGGTTGTTGATAGCCTCATATATGCAATAACAAGTACAAGACTTGATATTTATCATGTAGTAGGACTAATAAGTAGAAATCAATCTAACTCGAGCAAAAAACATTGGCAAGCAGTAAAGTGAACACTAAAATACTTCTAAAATACTTGCAAATGAACTAAATGTATAAAATTATGTTTTGGGATCGATGATCTAAAATTAGTTGGTGATAAACTTATAGTGATGCTGACTTTGGAAGTGAAAGTGATGAGATGACAGAAAATCAATATATTTCTATTTGGTGGAATGACCATTTCTTGGTTGAGCAAAAAATAAGGTTGTGTTGCAAAGTCTATAATGGAAGCTTGAGTGCATTGCATGCAGCATGGCTGTTAGTAATGCATTTTGGATAAAATGTTTTATTGGAAGTTTAAAATTGATATATCCATCAAATCAGTCAATGTGTTTTGTTGTAACAACTGTGCTATTTCATTAATAAAAAGTGGATCACAAAGCTATAAAGGAACACATTTTAGATATAGTAGAGAGAGTGGAACTTAAGATCAACTTCATTCCCCTCAATTCATATGGTATCCAACTCTATGAGTAAGAGATTGTCTCTAGAGAGATTTAGAGTGCATGTCACTAATATGGGATTAAGAAACACCTACGTTAGGTAGCTACATGGTTAAAGGACATAACTCAGAAGAATTTGAGGATGCCTAGATAAGTAAGATTATGTGATCCTACTTGCGAGAATAAATTGGTCATTCATAGTTAGGAGACACTAATGAGATATGGATATTAAATTTCATTTGGTATAAAAAGTATTAATATGCACCACATTTTATATGTAATGTTTATGCTCGTGCAAAGTAGAATCGCTAATAAGGTAATCGAGGAAAACTTCAGGAATGGCTTTAGAGAAAGTACTTGATAAAGATTCAGTGTAAGTTGATACATGGTTTATATATTTGGTTGAAGTCGTCAATTGTGGCAAGTATAGACTAATTTCCTAACCACAGATAATTGATGTCATTCACTATATATTTAGTGAAACAAAACCACCCCTAATACGTTGTCAGTGAGAGGACATAGTAAAGAGTGCGGCCAAGTAAGATAGTGGCAAAAATGTGCTAACACAGAACCATCATAATTTGATATCGATCTACAGGTGTTGCTTATGAGAGTTGGCATGTGGATAACTTTTCTTTGGTACCCAAGTAAACATGTTCAACTACATTCGTCAAGAAATAACTTTTACTTGATCAACTAAAAATTAAGGTAGAGCAGGTCAGGGTCTATACTTTCACACATTATGGATAGGAGACACCCCCAAGCATTTTCATTTCTTTTATATAAAAGAATCCCATTATTTGCTCATTCTTCATCGAATCATATGGATCGATCAAGTAATGATAGAATTTCCTATTTTGTTTACTGAATCACATGAGATTCCATATATATATATATATATATATATATATATAGTGAGATGTAGATGCATGAGATAACCACCCAATAACAGTATGCACCCCCACTGCACATTCATGCTCTCTCATGGTGAAGGTTTTCCATAGTGGGTGTTGCTTAGGGATGTACGAAGGGACACCTCTGTTTGGTTGTACCCAACAATTATGTCTCTTGTAACTGTTGATATTGTCCGTAAATAAGGTCTTGTGCACATATTCAAAACAGTTTTTCATTCCCTCAGTTTTCACCAACTTGTGAGACCAAATACGCTAACAGGAAATCACCATAACAGATCGTTTGCTTTTCTTACAGGTTGAAACCCACATCTCTAACAAATAGCAGATATCCTTGTTCATTAGACTTGGGGTAATACTTTTTCACAAATAGACCAGGCATATAATCTGCACCTTTTAAAACAAAAGCAAAGTCCTCCACTGCTCTGTCCCCAAAACATAGAAATCTAAGAAATTGAGGAAAAACAGTATATAAAATAAAGATTATCTGGACAGCAAAATTCATCCAAACCTGTGACAATCATTCATCACCCGGTCTAGTCTGGAGAGATCTAATATCATCATTTTCTTGATAAGTAAATCAACTTTATTAAATGCGTAAAGGAGAAAAATCCAAGATACAATATCATTATTTTGCAACAAATAAAACAAACTAGTTCGACTACACCTGGAGTAAATGTGGATTGAAAGAAAATAAACTTAAATTTACAAATGCTAATCAGAGGTGTCATTCCGCCAATTTCATATTGATGAATCATATTCCTAAGCCATAAACACCATTTGACCTTGTGAACCTGCCAAGAATAAAAATATAGTTAAAGAAAGTTAAAAAAGTTTATGGTAAAAATAGTAAGAATCTGGACTTTCATATACATTTCTCAAAAATCTCTTTTGCCAACTGTAAAAGTGAATCCGTGTCTTCAGCCATCTTTGAAATTCTCTCTGCCTCCTTAATTGCTTCAGCTGCTACAAATAATTTGTTTTCTGCTTCAGCAATCTTGTAAGCAGCAGCCTCTGCAACTTCCTTTATTGTTTCTTCCGTAGGCACATCATCAATGCTCTGTGATTGCTTACATTGGACGTCCTGTTTTTGGGTAGGTGTCTCAGATAAGGCGTCATTTTTCATCTTGTAGCAGTTTTGGACCTGCATTTTGACAATGGACTGATTGGCTTTATATTTCACCCCAACTAATATTATTTACCAGTTTGGAATGCTGCTAATGTGCTGCTGGTGACTTTGAATACAACCGTGCTCATCGAAGACAAAACAAGTCTGCTTTAAAATGCCGCCAGAATGACAAGATTATTATGTGTAAAGACATGGCGTGAAATTGAAAACAGAGTGACAACATAGAAGCTATCTCTTCAGTTTTTATTTTTGATAAGTTGAAGCTATCTCTTCAGTTAAGATGGAATTGCATTAAGAATTCACAAAATTACACGATTTCAATCCATTACCATCACCAGAGATACAATGGCTTCCATTTGGCACTAGCCATTTCCTAATGGCTGACTTGTGCAAGATACTTAGAGTGAATGAATGACTAACGTAATTAACTCCCATCTAGCATTACTCCTCTTTTTTTTTATAGGTAAGTAAATTTTATTGATAAGCATTACTCCTCTTGAAAGAAATTAGGTGTCAATGTGTGATCATAACATCAGAAATAGCTACAACAAGAGGAGAGAGCATTGCACAAAGAGCAAACTTGCCATGCATGGCCCATTAGAATGCGGCACTTAGAGAATTAGGACTAGGATTTTTTAGAGTTTCTATTCTAATTTAGGGTTTAGAGTGGTAGAAATACTTAACTCTCCTTGAACTTCAGAAATAGCAGTCATCTATGGTAAGGTAACCAAGAAGTGCAAACAACCAAATAAACACTAGGCAACTGGGTACTAGAGCAAATAAATAGCTTTATCATGTAGGAGATCTGTTTTTATGGAATGAAAAGTAAATTAAAGCTTGTAACAATGAGCAAGTATCAATTCCATATTATATTACATTTTGTAACGCCTCAATGAAAGGCGCAAACCACATGGCCTATACCCAAAAAAGAGTAGTCAATGATACAATTGGAGCCCCAGTGGAACATTATAAAGAGCAAGAACTTCTTCCGAAGCATAAAATGGTATGGCTACTTGAGCATAATGCAGCAAGTATACAATGGGATCCCATACATCACCTACCTTATCCTCTTATCATATGGGGGTATCACAAATTTGAGCATAATGCACCAAGTATACACCAGCTGCTTGAAATGGTATGGCTCATATGGGGGTATATTAAATGAACCAGCAAGCGGAATACTGCAAAATAATTTTATTTTTTATTTTTATTTTTATTTTTTATTTTTATAGGTAAAAGTAAAATTTTATTGATATAAAAGGAATACTGCAAAATAATTAGTGAATAATCTACACTGAAAAGCATTAAATCAATTACCTTTTCAAGTTTGTCTTGTGCAACCAGCCTTCTCAACCTTGTACTTAATAGCCTCCGAAAATTTTGTGGGACCTCATGCCTTTTCTGCAACAATAATTATTAGGAAAACAGGACAATAATTGTTTATCTGAATCATGCAATCAATGTAAGCATAATGGTTGATATATAGCCTAAAGAAGATTAAGGACACATGACATAAAGTAAAGTAGCAGCAAATAGGTAACATCATTCACAACTTCCCAAACCAGCCAACCCCTAAACCGCTTTCTTTCTTATTGTAAGACAAAAGGAAAGCTCATTATTAGAAATCATAGAAGCAGCACAACAACGAAATCAAAATGCATAAGCAGAATCAGATTCTATTGCTTCTTCTAAGTGGTCATCGTACCAACTAGAATAGAAAAAGGAAAGTGCCACCATCAGCCTACAGGGTATTAGCAACTGTTTCCAGCCGTTTTTCCTCCCAGTAGGAGGAGCAGGTTCTTATGCATTATTCACCAATCTGGCAATTAAAATGTTCTCAAATTTGGCTGCAGATTAGAACATGGATATACAGTGTACCAGGGAAATTCAATTTAGTCAGAAAAATTCAACGAAAAAAAAATATAGCCGCTACATCTATTAATTTCCTGCTGTCATAAAGCTGACATCAATATTTGGCATCAGTAGTATCTTAGAGATATTTTTTATAAGCCAAATCATTAAGTTACTCCACCGTACTAACTAAAATGATATATGAGAAATGAATCATTACCTCAATAAAGCTAACAATTTTACCAGTATCCAGTCCATCTGGTTCTTTCAAGGTTGAAAGTGCTTCAAAGATCATTGCATTGTACCTGAAAACAAATGATAAAATCTTTCAAACAAAACATGAAACTAATGCCTTAAAACATTTCAAGTTATATAAGACTACTGGGAATTAATGAAAATGTGAACAAGACACTTCGTAAGAACTGTGGGCATATATGTTTTTTCGGAGGATTTCTTTTCGAATTTTCAAGGGCATATTACCCAAAATGAAACCTCTTCGGGATTACTTGCACATGATTGTACTGACATTAAAAAAGGTTTTCCTGGTAGAATAGCTTGAATGCATAGAAGTAACAGAGAAATCTTGTCACTGAAAATAAGGCTAGGGGTGAAAGGCCAACCACAATAGAATATCGCTGGTTTCAAAAATCATTATGACATATGATTTTAGGAAGAGTATTTATGAGATCCCATGAAACACAAAGCATAACCTGATTGTGCCAGTCAGTATTTGTCCATCAAATTGTAAATGTGCCACATAAACCAACTTTATAATTCAAACAAAATTAACTACAGAGCTTTAAGTCTTGCCTCATTTATGGTTTTTCATTTGACTAGAGGTTCATGCGATTAGGAAATGTAAGAAAGCATGCCACGATTCCATGCATTTGGGCAGGAGACTCTACAAGTCCCTAGGTTAGGAATCAAGATATGATTTTTTTTTTTATTAGAGAGGGATCAAGATATGATAACTCTCTTCCACAATGAATTTACATATAAGCCTACTTTATAACACCAAAGACAACAAACTATGTTCGAAGTCTGATGACGACTCACTTATCTTCTTAATAAAGGACTATGCTATAGTTTTAAAGAAATGATGGCCATCTCATTTCAACTTGTCAGCTGAAACATTCTTTGGCTTCAAGATACATATACAGCATTTCCTTTTCCTCTTACTTTTTAACCATCCTATTGCAATGCTTGCATGAATTTATAAGATTTTGAAAAAAGTGTCTTCTTTCAAAATAAACACTTCTATTTCCCACTTATCAGTCCAGACCTTTTGTCATTCAGAAAAATTCCAATCACTCAGCAGACATGCAAACATATGCAATTCAAAACTTCATAGCATACCATAAGGCATCATGGAATTACCTGAATAATTTTTCTATTGGTTATTGAAAAGAAAAGACAAGGAAATCTATCGGCACCGAAAGCAAGAGAAAAAATACATGCCATACCTTGAAGCATTTTTTCCATCCATTAAGCTTTTTGAAGAATCATCCATATTTGGATCAGTTGTAGCAATATTTGCAACTGGAGTAGCAGTTGAGGTCTGTAAACTGGCCAATGGAGTGGTGGGAGCATCAGGGTTAGGTTTTGTTTTTAGTGTCCGAGATTTTTCCCTGGGGCCTTGGCCAGCACTAACACTCATATTCCGCCATTTATCCTATTCATAAAGAAAACAATGAGAGTACTTACTAGGTGCATAGAAATTTACTAGAAGAAACATATGCTGTGATACTAAATTAGTTGAAATCCACTACATCAACTTTTTCGTAGTTTATGATAAGAAGCTACTTCCAATGGAAGGCAAAGAAGTTAAATAAATTGAAATGCACAAAAAATTACACTATATGGAGGCAAAAAACCTCAACAAACAATACAAACACAATGACACAGCCAATAATGGAGTTCAGACTTGCCCATCATATATTCTTGCTAATGCCCTCAAAAGATACTGTAGTGGATATAAACTTAGTAATACCCTCAAAGATGCTGTAGCAAGGGGAATACTATCAGGTGAGCACCAAGTCATTACCTCTGCAATCATCGTGTCAACAACTATCTAGCAGGCAGTGGCACCAAGGGGTGTAACAACTGTCCATGAGCCATTAACTCCTTGCCTCAATTCTTTTTCTATGCTAACATAGTGATATCTGCAAGGCACATCTAAACTTGATGTGTAATTCCCCATGAGGGGTCCAAGCCACATCTGAACACATGCTCCAAAAGGACTAAGTCAACGGTACACTTGGAGCCGCTTAAAATCATTATAAAGTGCAAGAACTTCTCATGTCCAAGCAATGTGGAATCCCATTCACCACCTACACTCACTCAATATAGGATATCACATTATGTCTATAGGTAACTAGACAAAAATAAAATCTGACTTGCAACCACCAGCTTGGGATATGGTTCTTCTCCCTTGGCAACCTCTCCATCAACAAAATGACTTCTAAACAAGTCTCCAATCTTGTAGGGATGAGCTTAATAAAAGCATGGCCTAAGAAACGACTTATTAAGTATGAGTGCTAGGATAAATCGCAAAGGGGGTGGTCTCTCATTTGATTTTCATGGAATCAGTCCATTTTATGCCCTAGCACTTCATCATATTTTAGTTCTTACTGAGAATATTTTTTTGAGCCAACCCCCTTCCGACTCAGAGGTTGTAGAGCTAATTCACCAGATAAAGTAATGTAATTTTGTATCATGATCTACTTTCCCCGTATTAATATCTTGTAATCAAAGGAAGTAAAGCATATCAATACCATTTATTCAGATCTTGAATCGTGGAAGTTAAATTCAACAAAGGAATAGGTAAAAAATACAAACCATATCTCGAGGAACCAAATATCTACATACTGCAAAACACTTCTTTCATGTAAAATCGCCTATAGTTTATTACTGAGTATTACCCATAAGAGACCTGCTAATCAAAGTGTGTACTTGCATGATATCATAGTGGATGTTAATCTAAGTTATGGGAAACTAATAGCACCAAGAGAAACTACAAGATAGCTTAACGCACCGAAAGAAACTACCGGATAGCTTGTGATCTAACAAATATTGAAGTGGTTCCCAATGATTCATTGTTGTTGCTAGTAAAAAATCTTCAAGTTCCTTGTCACAATTCAATGTACTAACAACCAATTGTGTTGGTTCAAGGATTTTTGCATACTAATATATTGCTTGCAGAGGAATAGGTTTGGGGCAATCGTCATGATGTCATCTTGGAGAGGAATTTGGGGCAATTGTCACATCGTGGCTGTTTGGAAGATGATGCTTCAATGTTTAACGTGGCTGTTTGGAAAGCTCATCGGGAGGGTTTAGGGCTTTTTCTTTCATACATTGTTACTTTGGGCTTTGGCTATTGTATTGGATGGGACTAGTTGTAATGACTTTTATGCTATTTTTTTACAGCACTTAGCTTGTAATTAGGTTCATCTCCTGTATACTTCCTGTGTACTTGGGTCTTGCCTAATTATGTGGTTTAATAAATTCTTCTTACTTATAAAAAAATATATGTGTATTGCTTGTAGAAATCTCCATTGGGTTAAAATATACAAGGGCATATAATCAAGAAGAACACTCGCTCCTCACAAATCACAAAGAAACATTCTTTCGTTGCACTTACTCTAGATTTTGGGCTTTGTGTGTTCATCAAAACCTACTGTGCAAAGTGCCAAAGACATAATGATTTTAATACTTGAAAGTAAAAAATTACTCAGCAGGAGTGCGTCCGAATGGCCCTGCCTTGAGAGGTTCCCGACGTAAAAATAAAAAATATAAATATAAATAAAAAAATACTTGATAGTAAAAAAAATTTCAAATTCAGCATAACAAGTCCTCAAACTAATTACCGACGATCTCGGTTAGCTGATACTATGAGACCAGGATAATATATATACATATATAAATATATATATATATCGAGAGAGAGAGTAACCTAACCTTGAGATCAATGTTGGTGCGAGAGAAGAGGACGGTATTGAACTCAGGGTCTCTCTGGATGTCCTTCCATTTGCCGGTGCCGTGCTTGGCCACTCCGGCACGTAATGCTTCTTCTTCCTCCGATGTCCACTTTTGTTTCGGGTTTCCCATCTCTCTCTGTCTCTCTCTCTTTGAGGGCCACGGTTGCCACAACCCCTACAAATACTCAAGCTCACTGCCCCTAGACTCTGATGATCCCTTTTGCTTTGAACGAGGGTTTCTCTTGCTTCCCAGTCTCGCGCTTCCAATTTCCAAAGAGGGGCGGTGATCAGACAATCCGGAACGTGGAGACGAATTAAAAAATGAATAATAATCCGTAATCGTTCCAGTAAGAATGGGAACACAATATTTTTATATTTTGATTAAGGTAACGGTTGACAGTGAGATGATACGAGATCAATAATATTGTATAAAATATTAATATAATATTATTTCTTAATATTAATATTATTTTAAGATTTAAAAATATTAAATTATTTATTATATTTTATATTAAAATTTAAAAAAATTATATTGATGAAATGAAATGAATTAAAATCATGTTTATATAACCTAAGTGAGTTTTGACATAATCTCTCTTTATATATATAATTCTACTTATCATTTCTTACACTACATATTAAGAATTGATTTATCATTTTTATTCTTTTATTTAAATACACTTATTGATGTGTAAATAAGTGTATATAAATAGAATTACAAAAATAATAAATTATATATTTATACATAGTGTGAGAATGATAAATATCATTTATCATACATATATATATATATGGGCGGTTCTATATACAGTCCGCAATAGGGGTTTGTATTGCAGTCCCAATATGGGAAATGGCAATAATATCCCCATATTTACCGGTGAATTGACAGTTTTACCCTTAAATCACTACAACCTAAATCTAAAAATAAGATTTCAAAGCTCCTACGCCATTTTCCCTCTCCCCTCTCTAGCCACTAGACCGAACAGCAGAAATTGCTACACCATCGAAGACCACCTGAAAATGGAATCTCCTCCACCATCGACGGTATTACATCATATATTCTGCTGTTTTGTTGTAATAATTTTTCATTATTGTAATGTATTTTACAGAAAAATGTCTCTTATATTGCTCTGTACATTCACAGAAATCTCTCTTATATTGCTCTGTACATTCACAAAAAAACAACATTTGCACGCCATTTTCCCTCTCCAGCCATTGGACCCGAGTGGTGTATCTACTTGAAAATAATTTCCAGCACAAAACACTAAGGGAAAAGGAAAATAAGATGGACTATAGCTTCTGAATACGTTACAGTCAAGAAGTGTAAAACACTTCAAAGGATTTGGGTCTCTTGGGTGAAAGAAGGGACTGCTTTCCTTTGCTAATCTCCGTTAAGAGGCCGATTGGAAGCTGCGACGGCGATGGGGAGTCACGACGGTGCCGAAGCTGCTCGCTGGGTATCGAACTCGAAGAAAACTACTTGGTTTCGGTGTAAAACAACTTAAGGCCCTGTTTGTTTACACAAAACTAAAAATCTCATCTCATCTCAACTCATCATTACACATTTTTCAAATCTCCATACAACTTTTTCAAATCCCTATACAAAATATAATAAATAATTTCACTTTTTCAAATCCCAATACAAAATTAATATTATAAAATTATATTATAACAATATTTTATTCATTACTATTTAAAACATCTCATCTCATCTCATCTCATCTGCGTAACCAAACGGGGTGAAAAAAGGGTGCTGGTCTCCGTTAAATGAAACGCAGTGTTTCATTAAAATGAAACGCTCCGTTTCATTATGTTTGTATTACAGGCCTCTTAAGGGGACTGCAATAAGAATTTTTCTATATATATATATATATATACACACACATATGTATAAATGATACTATGTTGTTGGAGTTTTCTCTCTCAGTTTGAACGTTCTTCTATTTTATTTTTAATTTTTTTTTAGTTGTTAAGAAAGTAAACGTTCTTCTATTTTATTTTATTTTATTTTATTAGTTGTTAAGAAAGTAAGTGTTAGTGAGTTTTTATATTTTTTTTTTTTTACAAAATTTTAGAGATATTTAGAAAATATATTAAAATAATTAAGATAAATGCAATTGCACTGTATATAACTAATAATTAATAGATGTGTATATATATATATATATAAACTAGTTAGGGCACAACATTCACAGCATGTGTGCCCAGTTGAAAAATATATAAAAATAAAAATGGTACTAAATAATAAATGAGAATGTAAATAAAATAAAAAAAAATCTAAACAGTCTTAAAATATGTCATAAATTTATAGAAGTTAAACGAACGTAATAAAAAGTGAATAACAATTCTGGACTTTATATACAAGTGAACATTCTATTTAGGTATATAATTACGACAGTAGAAAGTTTGATAAAGAGAGATTCTGACCGTTTATGTTGTTGCTTTGGTTATAGGACTCATAGAGAGTACGTTCAATTTGTTCTAATGCAGTTGTACAAGTTAATTTATTTTTACACCTAGATAGATGATCTATTCATTTTCTGAAATTTTACTTACAATATCTTGTAAATATGGTAGGTGCTCCTGTAATTCAACTCATTATCTCATACACTATACACTAAAATGTGATTTATCATTTTTACCCATCTATTTAAACATATATATATTGATGTGTAAACACATATATTTACACATCAATGACAAAAATAACAAATTATATATTTGTATATGGTGTGGAATGATGAATAACGTTTCTCGAAAAAAAAAATTTCAAATCTAATATCTTTATTTTAAATCTAGCGGATGTTTTTTAAATTGAGTCAAGTATTTTAATTTTTTTTAAATTGAGTCAAGTATTTTAAAAATTTTCAAATATTTTAAAAGTCCAAAATCATTTTAAATGAGGTATTTGTAGTTTTATTGAACAAAATTTAATTTTCAAGTAAGGATCTTTATATTTTGGAGCTCCAAAAATAGTATAGTTTTAAAAAATTATTTTATTTAAATGATTTTACTCTTTTAGGAATATTATTTAATATTCATTAATTTATTTTATGTGAAAAATTCTCCTTATTTAGATGACAATATTCTCATAAGAAAGATTTATTAAAACTCATCAATTTATTTTATGATGAAAAATATTATTTTTAGATCAAGAATAGAAAGTTTGATTTTTATATTTAATGTATTTCTTTTCTTTCTCTATTTATTCTTCTCTTATTTCGCTATGTATTATTTTCACCCTTAGACTAAAAGTAGGACACATGTAAGTCTAGGAAGGGATTGCCAAAACCTTAATTCCCCTCCCCACTTATTTCTTTCCCTCTTCCCCCCTCCCCACCCCAACCCAACTGCGTCATCCCCTCTCGTGACTCCACAGCAAACCTCCCTAGATGCTAGTGCCGCCACCATCAATGGCACTATGAGCCCACCGTCACACCTCAACGGCAACGAACCCCTCATGCCTCTCGGTTTCACCTTCATAACCACCACTTTGTTCCTCTGCGGGTCTAAACCTATGTTCCGTCAAGTTTTGATATGACTATCAACCACAACTTGTGAGATCTGTTTTTTGTTTATAAATTGTATTTCCAAGTTTTTTTATCTTCAATTTCTACAAGTTTAATTTATACAAGAAAAAAAAAACTAGGGTTATTGATACCTAGTGTCTCTTTGTCGAATCCTCTATATTTTTATTATTTATTTATTTATTTTACATCTACACATGTATCTCAAATTGAACGTGATGTAATCAAACTTGCGAAACTCTTGTTTTGTGTTGCAAAACCCTCAGTTGGGTATGATTTCATCTCATGAGTCTGAAAGGTTAGTGAGCAGAATGGAAATGTTATGGTCAAGGAAATTTACTTAGACAAATTCTGGCAATTCGAGGAGCCAAACCCTCCAATAATGCACTCGGCAGTTTGTGACTCAAATTGATGGATTCATTCATAATGCTTTGGCCTTAAATAGGTATTACAGACTTGCAATTAACGAAAAATAACTAACCCACTATGCATGGACTAGTGCATTGACAAATAACAACCTACTAGTAAATCATGGCCATTAACTATGCCAGCCTATTAACTCAGTCTAGACCCAATTGAATTAAAGAACATACATAACCGATAATACCCTTAACAACTTAAGTAATTCCCTAACATACATAGCCCTGCTAACCCTTAAACAAATTTGGGAGTGTAACAAGAAATTGTTCATCTGAGATTAGCAAAGAGAAATCATACCCAACCGATGATGAGATTCAAAAGGAACAACATAAACGCCAATGCCACCGAAAGGTTTCTTAAGAAATTGGGGAGGAAAATTTTTTTGGGAACATACAAATGAAGTTGGAATTTTGACCTAAACATATGGGTATGAAATCCTCTTTCCATCCTTACAAATCTGAACAAATTTTGTTTCTTTTCGTACAAATCTGACCATAAATTTGTCTAATGGTTGAGGAAATTTTCTTCTTTTCTTTATTTCTTTTTTTTTTTCAATTTTGAATCAATTTGTACTTGTTTCGTCTATGTGGGTATGAGTTCTTTGCTGAAGTTCAAGACATTTGAGAAATGTTCTAATGGTCTGAGGAAATTTTGTTCTTTGATGAAGTTCATTGAGTGTAAATGGGTATGATTTATATATAAAACACTGTAAACACATGCTAGAAAGAAGAATCTTAATGGACAAAAAGATTATAAAATATAGAATTCATACCTGCAGAAGTCATCTTGAAAGCAATATTGAAATCCCACGAATAATATTAGTGGTCAAATCTTCCTCTCATTCTCCTCACAAAAGTATTAGCTATCAATGGGGCAAGCCAATAGACACACACAGAGAGGAGAGGGGACCTAGTTGTGACGCCCCTAAATTCCGCTTGGGATTGAACGGACATCTGAAGTTTCAGGACATGCAACACATGGTTACCTACCCCCGTTCATGACATATAAGATGCAATATTCCTAACATGCATCTAGCATTATGCAATATTCGCAGCAGATAATTTGTTTTTTTTCTTTTCTTGAGCAATACTATGCACCAAACTTATAATATCCCAAATAGTTAAATCGTAATCCAAGCATGCTTAACAAATTAAACATCCACGATTTCAGTATGAGTCTTAGAAGACTATAACCTCAAAAACATGAGAGACCAAACTCCATATTTACATTACCATAATACACTATTGAGGAAGTTCGTCGAGTAACTCACGTAACTTGACTAACGAGGCCAGAAAACTGTCCAAAAACTAACTATGGAAGTTGTAAGCTCTGCGTCGTGTCTGCAGCGTCTAGTCAACCTCTTACAGTCTACGAACGTCTGCTCCCTGCTCTGATCCTGACACATCGCCTACCATTCGGGGGGAATGGTAGTTGGGACTACCACGATGAGATTTGATTACAAATCTCAGTAAGTTAACAAGAAACTCCCACATAGGTTAAAAATGCATGCATGGCAGTAAAAGCATAAATGTATAAGTAAAGTCGTACATAAGCATAGCATAACTTGACATATAGCATGACATAATCAGAACTTAAACATGAACTGAACTTGACTTAACATGACATGAACTTGAGCTTAAAACATAACATGGACTAGCAACATAACATGAACGTGAAACTTGAAACATAACATGGACTTGAAATATAGCATGAACGTAAACATGCATAACATAAATATGAACTTGAAAATAATATAAACTTGAGCATAACATGACATAAACGTGAACTTGAGACATAATGTGAACGTGAACATAACATAACATGAACGTGAGCTTGAACATATCATAAACGTGAACATAACATGATGTGAACATGAACTTGGAACATAACATGAACATGAATATAACATGTATGTGAGCATAACATAACATGAATTTGATCTGAAACTTGACTTATCATGTACTTGATCTGAAACTTGACTTAACATAAACTTGGAATCTTATTCAATTGTCTTGATTAATAACGTGACCATATGGGTGCTACACGGGTCCCCTAGAGCCGTGTGTTAATCTTATTCAATTGTCTTGATTAATAACGTGACCATATGGGTGCTACACGGGTCCCCTAGAGCCGTGTGTTCCTGCCGATTACCGCATCACAACACAGGTATCTAGACCAACTGTGAGTGCGTTAATACATACTCCACAGTTGTTGTGGCCCCACGTATTTTACGTGTCACAATTGCTGTGTCTCACGTAATGTATGCTCCACAGTTGTTGTGGCCTCATACTTCATGCTCCACAGTTGTTGTGGCCCCATGAATACAAGTAACATAAAATATGGCACCATCAGCGTTAGTGCCTGGCGCGCTCCGGTGACCAGTTACTTAGGCCCCATTTGTAACCTGTTGACTGTACTTCGTCAACCCAGAGAATTTCACACCTATTTAGACACTCCAGCGTGAACAAAGGAGTTCCACTAGGATATTACCACATCCTAGCATTTAGGGTCGTGATTGACATGAATAACTTAACTTGAACATGATCTGAAATTTATATGAACTTTACATAAGGTGAACCACGCTTGAGTGTGTGGCACCGCATAACATAACTTGTGGTGAACATGCTTAGATCCGTGTCACCCTTAACATAACTTGTGATGAACACGCTTAGGTCCGTGTCATCCTTAACATATCTTGTGATGAACACGCTTAGGTCCGTGTCATCCTTAATCATAACTTATGATGAACACGTTTAGGTCCGTGTCATCCTTAACATGTCTTATCTTTCTTAATGCATGAAATATTATTTAATATCATGTACTTTTCTAACATGGCGTATACTTGTAAATGGCACAATATGATTTAAACATAAACATTACATGGCATACATGTAACATATGGCATACGTAACATGGCATACTTATAACATCCAGCATTGCATGACAGAAAAGATTGTGTAACAGATAAATAATCATGAAAGAATAAATCATGCGTAACAGATAAACATGTAATGACATGGCATATATGATAACATACATACATAAATTGTAGTTCCCTTACCCATCATACATACACAATAAACTGATAGTAAGTTAGAAGCTAACTTACCTCGTTCGTCGCGTTCTATGAGAATAAAGCGCGAAACACGAGGAACTGTAAAAGATCATTCTAAAAGTTAGAAATTTAATTACTAACAATTAGAAACATTAAAACAAGCTAACTTAGAGTAAAATTATTATTTTACCCTCTACATATGGGAAAACGACTATTTTACCCCTAACTTAAGGATTTCACATCCTAACTCCAAAAATTTTCAAAATTTACATTCCTCATGTAAATTTTTCCTAAACTCAAATATCAACTCAGAAAAATTTAAAACAAAACACAACTATGGAAAACACACTATGGCCGAAACATCCATAGGCCATTTCTCTTGATTTTTGTTGCAATTCCTTCCAACTTCAAAACTCATGCTTAAACCAAAATTTTGCAACAAACATCTTCCAATCCTAAGTTTAAAACCATACTTAAAACATCCATTTAGAAAAATCTAATAATCAACACCAAACTTTTTTGTAAAAAGATCCAAGCACTTGAATCACAAGCTTTGACCTTAAATCAAAACATCTCCAAGAATTTCAAAAATCAAATCTTACTTCTAACATATTCATAACATCATCCTAACATCAACCATGCTTTAAATCATCAAAATAAAGTCACCAAAATCACAAAATAACACTTGGAGTTTTTGGTTTTACACTTAGTCCAAAAACAGAAACTTTTTCCTCAACTAGTTTTGATAAATCTCTTGATCAATGGCTTAAGAAGGTGTGATCTTTGAAATAAAGCATCACATGGTTTATAAACGTGTCCTAAAGAATATCCAACCATCAAAATTAAAATCACATGGCTAAAACTCAATAAAACATGGATCTAACCTAAAAACATCAAATCTTAGGCCTAACCGAAATTCTCTTGCATAGAAAAATCATATCTTTGAAACTAATGCTAAATATCTCCAAAATAACATCATAACATGAAAATAAGAGACTTAGTATCATCATATAAAAATATCAAAGCCATTAGAGTAAGATCAAACCACGAAATATTCAAACTTTCTCCAAATAAAAACTGTTTTTCCACTTCCAGTTTTCAAGTTTCTAGATCTAAGAACATCTATCATCAAAAGCTTTATTCATGCAACAAAACTTCAATGAAAACTCTTAAACACATGCTAAGAATACTCCATAAAATTTTCGGACCAAGATATGTCCATTAGCTTGGTCAAAAGCTCCAAAACATAACATACTCTCTTGATTCACGCCCAGAATGACCTTTCCATGGTTAAAAATACTTTTTACTGAGCAAATTACCATGTAATGATACAAAAAATACATATACGGAAACTAGACTCAAAGAGGAACAACTTTTATGAAGGAGTCATCGTGTGAAAATACCTACAAAGGGTTGAAAATCTCCACGCAAAAAGACTCAAAAATCTGCCCGAGAGAGCTCTTTTGGGTTTCTCTCTAAGAACGGGGTGAAGAAATGATTAAAGTGAAGTAAGTGTGTTTTGCACGACTCAAGACTTCTGTAGGGGGAATATTTGGACCTTAATGATCATTGAGTGGAGGTGTAGACATGTGATATAGAGTGGAGGCATGTGACATGAAGGACAAAAGCTATGGGGCATGGTGCTTGATGGGGTGGGTTCCTCCATACTATTGAGTGCAGCTTGAGGCAATGAATGATCTGCCAAGTGGGGGAGGAAACTTCTCCAAGAAGCCTTGCCCAGGTGGCCAAATTCGTGGGCCTTAGTGGGCCTCAACCAAGTGGGCTTCAATTTGGGGTTTAAATGGGGTTTGGTTAGGGTTTGAGATGCTATCAAGCCCAAATCCAATTTTTCTTGGCCCAATCAAATTTCCAAGGTTTAAAATGTTGGATAAAGATATCATAATAAGAATTTGAGAAATTAATAGCATGTGGAAGTGATTTAATCAAGTGATTAAACACAATGCTAGAAATTGGATCAAAAAGGTTTGAAGGCCAACTTTAGGGTTTGGGGAAACCGTTTAGGGTTTCGGTTTCAACCAAGTTTTTGGGGTTTCAAATAGATTCCAACCATTTAGGGTTTCCTAGGGTTGAAACTCTCTTTGATCTGGCTCAATTTGGTTGATCAGATGAAAAGATTTTGCTTAGGTGTCATGATCTCACACCTTGATTTCCTTCACAATTCCATCTAATGGTTTCTCTTTGTGCCAAGTATCTAATACTATTCATTATATGTGGTTAAGATCTTGCCAAGTGTTCAAATAAAACTTCTCTAACCTAATTTGGACATTACACATTGTGATTTTGAAAACACTGCGCTTAGTACGTTTACCGAGGTTACTATTCACTCAAAAAAAAAACGTAATAAACTTAGTACTGAAAAATCCTAAATATTCAATTAAGCCTAGTGGTATAGACTATAATGTATTCTGACACTTCTAACTATCTCAAATAATTAAAATCGCATTTCTGGCACCATAGTGAGTGATAACACTAACTATGTTGACAGGCTAAAACCTATGCGATTAGTCGATTCGTGAAAACCTACGGAGTTTTCACGAGGTTCCTAAAGTCTATAGAAATTCCACCATTAAATTTCTAGCGGGCTGTTACACTAGTCATATATATAGAAGTCTTATGTGGAGTCCTCCCATTAAAAACTCCAAATCCCAATGGGTCTAAAAGGAATAAGACCCTTGAACTTCTAGGCCTACATACAATAAACCACATTTTAAATAGGATTTAATCCTATTTTACTAAGGTGCAATAAACTCCATAATGATCACTTTAACTTAGTGGGTTTAACCAAAGTACCATGATGAGCTATTTATATCTAACCCGTTTTTATAAAGCATACAATCAATAGTAGCCTATATTTGAAATTATTCTAACATTCTCCCACTTGGGCGAATATTGATTGCTATAAAATAAAAACTTGTTTTGAAAAAGACTCTCGGGTTAGACAACATAAGTGGCCACAAAAATAGCTCAAATGATAGCACCTTAGAAAACACGATCCGGTCCAACAAGAATATCAACATTGAACATGGAAGTTGTTACACCCCTTAAACGATGTAAGACCACTCCACAGTTACAAATGCTAATATCCTCATCGACATGGATCCCCATCCTCCGACCAAATGTGGTAGTATGTAGTATGAACTTAGCACCAATGTGATCAAAAGCTGTGCTAATTCATATCAGTCCTCATAATGCTTCAAAAAGAAGCCACATGTCTCTTAAAGAGACTCATCTCATGTCTTTATTCATAGTATCTCGAGATTTTAATAATATCATAATAAAAGACATAAGTCATATGCATGCTCAAAACATAGTTTATGGATAGCGGAGATATATATTATTATTGAAAGAAGCTGTACCCAGATAACATATGGGTTGCCTACGTACCCCGTAAAGGGATCAAGCCAAAACGTAGTTCTTTTTATATAAGTAACTCCCACTAACCAAAAACATCAAATGTTTCCACAATACCCATATTAGCAACATGTGTTTTAAAAACTTTAGGAGCAAGTCCCTTAGTCAAAGGATCTGCAATCATCACCTCTGTATTTATATACTCTATCTTTGTCTGTCCTTCCTTAACTCTGTCTCTAACCACCAAATACTTGATGTCAATGTGCTTGGACCCACTAGAGCTTTTATTATTCTTTGAAAAGAACACCGCTGCACTATTATCACAATAAATAGTAATTGGCCTCGAGATGGAATCAACAACTTTCAGTCCAGAAAAAAAATTTCTCAACCAAACAGCTTGGACGGTAGCTCCATAACACGCCACAAATTCAGCTTGCATAGTAGAAGATGCCACGAGAGTTTGCTTAACACTTTTCCAAGAAATAGCACCTCCAGCTAACATAAAAATATAACCAGATGTTAATTTCAAATTATCTTGACATCCAGCAAAATCAGAATCTGAGTAGCCTACCACCTCAAGGTGATTTGGACGTTGGAAAGTAAGCATATAACATTCAGTCTTCTTCAAGTATCTCATAACTTTCTTGGCTGCTTTCCAATGCTCTTGCCCTGGATTTGACTGAAACCTACTGAGAACACTGACTGCATAGGCAATATCTGATCTAGTGCAAACTTGAGCATACATCAAACTCCCTACAGCACTAGCATACGGAATTTTCTTCATAGATTCCTTTTCGAGCTCATTTCTAGGACATTGAGTTTTGTTAAACTTATCTCCTTTTATGATGGGTACATCACCGGGTGCACAGTTTTGCATTTCAAACCTCTATAGTACACGCCGTATATAAGCTTTCTGAGAAAGTCCCAACAAACCACGAGCTCTATCACGACATATTTCAATGCCAAGCACAAAAGAAGCTTCTCCAAGATCTTTCATTTCAAAATTAGCAGATAACATTTTCTTTGTTTCTTGAAGTAATCCCAAGTTACTGCTAGCAAGCAAAATATCATCAACATACAGAATGAGAAAAATAAAATTTCTCCCACTGGTCTTTCGATATATGCACTGGTCAACTGTATTTTCAACAAAATCGAGAGAAGTTACAACCTCATCAAACTTCAAATACCACTGTCGAGATGCTTGCTTCAATCCATATAAAGATTTATTTAACTTACACACCCAGTTTTCTTTTTCTTTCACAATAAAACCTTCAGGTTGTCTCATATAAACTTATTCATAGAGATCTCCATTCAAAAAAGTTGTCTTCACATCCATCTGATGAAGCTCCAAATCATAATGTGCCACAAGTGCCATGATAATTCTAAAAGAATCTTTTGATGAAACTGGTGAAAATGTTTCAGTATAGTCAATGCCCTCTCGCTGAGTAAATCCTTTTGCAACTAATCTTGCCTTCTTTCGTTCATCATTCCCTTTTGAGTCCAGTTTACTTTTGAAAATCCACTTGTTGTCTATAGCCTTAGCATCTGGAGGAAGTTCAACAAGTTCCCAGACTTTATTCTTCTCCATAGAATTCATTTCATCTTCCATAGCACTTAACCATTTATCTGACTCAGGACATGTCAAGGCTTGCTTAAAAGTAACAGGATCAACTATATGCCCAATATTAAAATCACTCTCTAATAAATAGACAATGTAATCATTTGGTAATGCAGATCTTCTTTCCCTTTGTGATCTTCTGACTTGTGGTTCAGAAACTGACTCAATCACTGTTGGAATTTCTTCTAGTTGCCCAATTTCTTCACTAACAATTTCAATCGGTTGAGAGACAACTCTTTCTTGTATGACAGGAACTGGAACAACAACCGGATTAGATTCAACAAAAGGTTTCTTCAATACAGAACTCCCACTATCACCAACATCATTCTCCAGAAATTTAACTGTAATGGACTCAACAATTCTAGTGCCACGATTAGGACAATAGAACTTATATCCTTTTGATATATTTGGGTACCCAATAAAATAACCAGGAGTAGATTTTGGGTCTAATTTATTTTCAAAAGGATTATAAATCCTAACTTCAGCTGGACATCCCCAAATTTTGAAATGAGCCAGACTTGGCTTACGACCTGTACACAATTCAAAAGGAGTTTTTGAAATTGCTTTACTGGGAACCTTGTTTAAAATGTACATGGCAGTTTTCAAGGCTTCACCCCATAGATATTCTGGTAAACTTGTTCTGCTCATCATACTTCTAACCATGTCCTTAAGAGTCCGATTTCGTCTTTCAGAAACACCATTCTGCTCAGGCGTCCCAGGCATTGTGTATTGAGGCACTATTCCACATCCTTGTAAAAATTTTGCAAAATCGCCTATGTTCTGACCAGATTCATCATATTTTCCATAATACTCACCACCACGATCAGATCTTACTACTTTAATATTTTTCCCACATTGTTTCTCTACTTCCATTTTGAATATCTTAAATTTCTCAAAGGCAAGAGATTTATCATTAATTAGATAAACATATCCATAGCGTGAGAAATCATCAATAAAGGTTATGAAATACTTATTTCCACATATGATAGAAGATAAAGGCCCACTAATGTCGGTATGTATTAAGTCCAAAATACCCTCACTTCTAGTAGAACCCTTCTTTATGGATTTAGTCAGCTTTCCTCTTATACAGTCCACACAGGTGTTAAAATCTGAAAAATCTAGTGAAGGAAGTATCTCAACTTTTATTAATCTTTTCATTCTTTCCTTTGAATTGTGCCCTAATCTCTTGTGCCACAACATAGAAGATGATTCACGGATTAAAGACCTTTTCTTCGCTATATTAGTAACACAAGAGACTTCACTAAAAGAAATCAAAGACATTCTGTATAAACCATCACACAAGAGACCATTTCCAACCAAACGAGAATCATAAAACAATTCAACTTTTCAATTACCAAACTTAAAAGAAAAACCAAAATCATCAAGTTTTGATATAGAAATTAAATTCCGACTCATTGTCGGTACAAAAACTATATTCTCCAAAACAAGAGAAAAACTAGAATCCAAAGATAACTTTACTACTCCTATAAACTCGACCTTCACTTGTACTCCATTCCCAACACATAAGCTCACTTCATTCTCACTTGGCTTCCGTTTGCTTATGAACCCCTGCAAGGAATTTGTAATATGAATATTTGTACCTAAGTCTATCCACCAGGAATTTAAAGGTACATCTACTAAAGAAGACTCAAAGCAAACTAAGGCCAAGGAGGTACCTGCCGAGTTTTTTTTTTTCTTCTTCTTCTTCTTCTCTAGCCAAACCTTAAACTTAAAACAATCCTTTTGCCAATGACCTTTCTTTTTACAAACTTACACTGATCATTTTTCATCACAGCTTCTTTAGGACTACCAGAAGTCTGACCTCCAAACCTTTTATTCTGCAGATTGTAGTGTGGTTTATTGCCTTTATGGAACTTAGACTTATAATTATGTGAAGACCCCTTGTTCTGCTGTGGCTTAAAAGCCAATTGCACAGTTTCAACATTCTCACGACGCATCCTACACTCCTCTTGGGCACATACCACAATTAAATCATTCAAATCCCATTTATCTCGTTGAGCATTATAAGCAACCTTTAGCTTATTGAACTAACTAGAAAGGCTACTAACAACATGATAAACCAGAAAAGGCTCTGCAATGAGAATTTTGAGGGCTTCTAACTTAGAGGATATATGAATCATTTTCATAATGTACTCTCTAACTCCACTTGAACCATCATATTTCATACTCATCAATCTATCCATTAGGTCTCCAGTTTCAGCTTTATCTGATTCAACAAACCTTTGTCCTATGACATTCAAAAAGTTTTTAGCACTGTCACTGTTCGGAATAGCTCCCATAATAGAATCAGATATAGATCGTTTGATGATCTTTAAACAAAGCCTGTTTGCCCTATCCCACTTTTGATACTCAGCCACATATTCAACAGTGCTCTTATCAGTAGGTTTTGAAGGTTGCTCATCCAAGGCAAAATCCAAACCCAAAAGACCAAGTGCTATTTCTACATCTCGTTTCCATCTCACATAATTATTTCTAGTCAAAGTTTCAATAGCAGATAGTTGACTTGAAATAGAAAAGGCACTCAAAACTGTGGAAACATAAAATAATACATATTATTTAAATATTATCCAAATCTTAAAGCATGCAGTCAATGGATGATAACAAATCTATCTAATTAATATGGACTATTAATTAGATAGCTCGAAAATAACCTCGAAATCATATGAGTTTCATTACGATAAGAGCCTTGGTGTACCATTGTACAGTCACCTTTGGGCTGAGTAAACAATATACTATAAGGTACTCTTAAAACATATCGGTAAGAGCTTTGGTGCATCATTGTAAAGTCACCTTTGGGCTAACTAAACAACATGCTATAAGGTACTCTTAAAACATATCATGAAGCAAATTAATAAAATCATATCAGTTTTTGAAATACCATCACCTTTAGGCAGAAGGAAATTTCTAGACTAATGCAATCTCATTAACTACTTCTCACAATTTTCTAAAATATCACACACAATAACACATTTGAGCAAGATATTATGTGCAATAAATTAGAAAACAAAAAAAAAAAAACTTTTTTTTAAGACATATCAATGAGTGTACCACTTTGGCGGCTACCACCCACAAAAATTCAAAAGATTTCTCTTAAAGAAAAAACAAGGATAATCATAATGCCCATGAAAATTCAATCACAAAATGATAATCATAAGCATCAACTTGACATAATCAAAGTCAGAATTCAAATGTGATTGATAGACAAAAACAATATAAACAGATCAAGTATATAGGACAATAGATATGTCTAAAATTAAATATGAACTTGAAAAGCATATATTCACAAAAGAAAGTTCATCAAATGTTACAAAATTAACATGCATCCACATTCATGCTTAGAGAGAGTACACATATGCATAGATCTTATAAGGCATTGAACATTCACTAGAAAATATATCACAATTTTCAGCACACTTTAGCTCCTCGAAAAACGTGTAAATAATGCTCTAAATTATAAAACAGCGTCTAATGATGGTACAAAAAATTTTCAAAAAATATAGAAAACTTTAGTAGGGCGAGTGAATAAAAACTGGAAAAAGAAAGTGGCAAAAAAACAGTGCCACTGTAGCTACACGCGCCGCACCCGCCTACTGCTGCGTGTGGGCAATGTCCTGGCTGGAGGAGAATTCATCTTCAACCTCCAGCCGAGTCTGAAAACGGGTCCGGGTCTGTTAATCGGGTCAACGGGTTTTTAAATGGATTTTTCTCAATTTCTTGCAATTCTTGAGTCAAAAAATAAAATATATTTAGGGGAAATAAAATTGAGTGCCCGAAAAACACATATATAATGTTTTAAAACAATGGGTATCCATGTTTGATGTAAACTAATCAATTTTTTAAATGGGTATGAACCCTAGTTTTGTAAAACTCTTTTCCCGCAACAAGCAACGAAATTGGAGTATCTAAAACAAGTAAACAACAAACAAGTAAAATATTTTTATATACTTTTGATGAAAATGATCAGTCATTTATGGTATTCGAATTTACTTTCAATAAAAGGATTCTGAAAATTAAAAAAAATAATTGAATCCATAAAACACAAAATTAAGGTCCGATTTATATATCAAAAGAACAAGGAGATTGAGAGAAACAAAAACCCCAACATTTTGAAGACATATAATAGACAAGTTTCAACAAAAAGAAACTTTGAGTATTCGGCTTGTATATAAAAAAAAAATACGCAGAAACGAAATTACTAACGCACGAACACCCTCATATTCAACAGATTCTAATCCTTGCATGGTGGCTCTGATACCAAATGTAAAACACTGTAAACACATGCTAGAAAGAAGAATCTTAATGGACAAAAAGATTATAAAATATAGAATTCATACCTGCGGAAGTCATCTTGAAAGCAATATTGAAATCCCACGAATAATATTAGTGGCCAAATCTTCCTTTCCTTCTCCTCACAAAAGTATTAGCTATCAATGGGGCAAGCCAATAGACACACACAGAGAGGGGAGGGGACCTAGCCATATATATAGAAGTCTTATGTGGAGTTCTCCCATTAAAAACTCCAAATCCCAATGGGTCTAAAAGGAATAAGAGCCTTGAACTTCTAGGCCTACATACAATAAATCACATTTTAAATAGGATTTAATCCTATTTTACTAAGGTGCAATAAACCCCATAATTATCACTTTAACTTAGTGGGTTTAACCAAAGTACCATTATGAGCTATTTATATCTAACCCCTTTTTATAAAGCATACAATCAATAGTAGCCCATATTTGAAATTATTCTAACGTTAGTGCTCATTATGGTCATATTGGTGCTAAGTTCATACTAACGTCACCATATTTCTATAGAATGAGGTAATATACCTATTAAGAGTTCCGCATTCATTCATTACCAATAAAGTGAAGTAATTTGGCAATGACGCCTCCCATTCATGGTGTGACGAGCTAGATAGCAAGAACTTCTATTTCTCTCCCAAACACCACTAGGTCAATGAGCAAGTCGAGACAACCAACAAGACTTTTATTCTAGATGATCAATAGGAGGTTGGGTGATTATAAGGGACAGTGGACCACAAAACTATATGATGTACTATGAGCATACAAAAAGACAATCCACACTTTGACCAAGGGGACTCTCTTCGCCCTGATGTTTGGTACTAAGCTAGTCATACCAATGGAGATCAGTATGTAAAGCTTAAATGTGTACCATTATGAAATTGCGAGTACTACAATAAAAGAGTCAAACTCGGTCCTTCAAGGTTGGTGACCAAAAGGCAAAACAACAAGTTCTGACCAAGGTATGAAGGGACGTATATTGTAGTTGCCAGCAGCAAATTAAAAGCATGTAGGCTATTAGAAATTAAGGGCAAGGAGTCGCCGCACCCTTGGAAAGCAGAACATCTGGGTGCAATTTATTTATAAAATGTTTAAATTCTGTCATTAATGAAAAAAGATCATCATGTTTCTATTCAAATATTGGTCACTGTGCTTGTGGCCATGTGGAGTGCCGATAATGGTGAGACTCCTCGTGCTCTTTAACCTTAAAGCTCGATGATCCTACATCATTGCTTAGCTATCTTCTTGAGCTCAAAACTCAGTGGAACACGTGGCCAAGTGAAATGTGAGCACTTCAACCTTAAAGCTTGCATGGCCTCCATCATCGCCCAAGAGGAATACCTATAATGGGGAAACTACCTAAGCACTTCAATGTTGGAGCTTGTTGAGTCTGTGACTCTATATCAACACCTAGTTGTCTTCTTAAAGTAAAAATTTAGAGCATGCAACTTGTAGTAAAGAAGAACGCCTATAAAGCTGAGAATCCTTGAGTGGAGCAATGTCAAAGCTCATTGGGCTTACATCATCACCCAGTTAACTTCTTGTGTCTAAAACTCATAATAACTTACAACAAGAATTTTTGTCAAGCCAAGAAAGTTCCACAGTCGTGAAATATGTAAGGGATTTCAAAGTCAAGATCCGAAAGCAACATGTAATTAAAGTATACACATGTAAGAACAATGAAGCTAATTAGAAAAAGACTACTTCATTAAATTTAGTGGCTTACCAAAAAAAATGCAACGCAACATCCACACCTCAAAGTACAAAAGAAAGAAAGGCAATACAAAAAAATAAGGAAAATGAGGGATGGTTTGACAAGGCCAATGATCATGAATTGCTCGAGAGATGAATCTCATCAGGAGGTTAAGTAAGAGAAAGCAGGCAATCATTGGGTACATCAAGAATTCAATCTACTCGAATCTAATTAACTATCCTCATAAGATGAATAGTAAGTGCACTCAAAGAGGCAACATCCACATCAAGGTTTGCAACCACGTAATCCCAGTACATGGTGAAGTTGAGGTTATAAACTGTCAACCTAGTGTCATTGTAAACTCAGATGACATCTATCATTTGGGTGAGAAGATAATTAATGAGCACCTCAGATTTTCTGGTATTTGAATTCGGTCACAAGAATCTTTCCATTTTAGTCCTTGGGATTGTTTTGCAACATCTCTGTGCACTTGTTGAGACTAAAGGCCACCTCTATCACTAGGCAAGAAGACATTTTTGGCATGGTCAGACTCCCTCTCCTTGGCCCATAAGTTCCTCTTGCTTCTCCTTCAATTTGCAAGTCAAGATTAGATTAACGTCCTTTAGGATAGTTATAATGGACTGCAATCCAACCTCTTTCGTGAGTAGAGCAAAGATGGCATCCTCAACTTCTTTTCACGCTACTTCCCTTGCTAGCTGACTTCCTCAGCCTTCTATGCGCCTAAGCCAAGTATTCTTCCAAGGCATTGACTTGGCTCATCAAATGATCAACGACATCCAATGTGGGAGTCTTTCCTCTAGCAGTCTTTAGTTGTATGACCTCACCCTCGTGCCTGGTCAACGAACAATAGTTCTTATCGTACACCATGCTATGGTTAGAGACATGAGAGTTGATAAATTTGTTGTGCATGCAAGGTGTTTGATAGAAAGCAATAACAAAAACCTTTGTTTGTATTAATTGTATTTCCTTGCATGAGTATTTTGTCGAGACTTTACAAACTTATATAGAGAAAAATCCTGACAAACTTTATTCTCAACGCTCTAATCTTGTGCCATATGTCCTACCAGATTGTGATTCTTTGTACCAGAACCTTCCTTTCGATGCTGCTGTGTTTTACTGAAGTGTCATTTGTATTACTACATGTACTGCTACCATTGCATTCCTCCTTCTGTATTGCTGAATCATTTGTTCCTTTAACAAGAGTCACTTTGTGACTATGATACCCCAAGCCTAAGTGAGAACTTAGAATTCCGTTTATGGACCTTGGACTTGAGCAGATAGGCAAGGAAGTCGAACTTAGGCCCAAGAAAATCAAGGCAACTGTGACGCCCCCAAACCCCCACGTACCAACATGGAGAATTCAAGACGTTCGGATGGTGACAACCCAGGTCACCATCCTATCGACGAGTGTCAAGCGTGTGCAAGCGACAAAAGTGCACGAAGAGATACGCAGCGGATAGCAAAGTCATAAAATTAAGTACCAGAATTTTTTCTTAAATAAAATACAAAGCGGTTCAAAGGTACATAATAAAATATTACAAGACATAAATATTGTTTCAAAGCCAACTACAAAACATAAACTTCAACTCAGAACTCCGGCGGAGCCGCATCCTCGGGCTCAGCCTCCTCCTCCTCCTCGAACTCTGCACCAAAATCTACGGTACCAAAAATGGTGCCGCAGGTAAGTAAAATCCAAACACCACTAGATAAAAGCATATTAAACTCAAACAATATGCATGAATAAATGCCAATGCACAAAACTCACAAACCATATTTTTTCCACGCACGCCAAAAACCCATTTGGCTCAAAAACATATCCTTTAAACAAACCTCGCCGTTATCCCCGATAACGGCCCACACATACCGTTTAAAACCAAGCCTCGCCATTATCCCAGATAATGGCCCAAACCACCATTTTCCCAGAAAATGGATCACAAGTCCTCAACACATCCTCGCCATTTTCCCAGAAAATGGCCCGTATCCGAAAACCATAAAAACCAACCGATTATGCATGCACCATGATCTCCCCTAGGGATCATCCGCACACTCTGGCTCTGTGCCACACCGCAGGTAACGTCTACGCGTGTGACACCTACACGAGTGATGCCCAGACTCGCGCCTCCGCCTCGCGCGTACCTGGCCAGGCCATCCTCTAGTCCCCGCCACTCTAGGGACCACGGAGTCGACACGACAGCGTTACCGTATCGTGCGATCCGGTCGTCGCCCAGCGACAACCCAGGGGATGTCACTCAGTATTATCCACTCCCGAGTGACCAGAGGAGCTCCACCGAGATAATAACCCATCCCGGCTTGGGCTCGTGATACGCACACTCCCAAAAATCCATTTACGCCAATAAAACAGGATTTTCTCAATTAAAATAAAATACACGTGCATGCACCATGTAAATGCAAATTTCAATGCTCGACAAATACAACCAACCATAGAACAACAATTCAAGCAACTCCGTCCTCCATCCATCCGACCCCCGAACTCCTCGGACTCAGTCCGGAATCAGCAAACCAACCAAATAAATTATTGTAAGAGCAAAATATAATTAAATCTAAAAGTAGAGTTTGGAAAATACTTACAGAGCTATATAGGATTTTTAGAAGGTTCGGCGCGCGGCAAACGATGGGCGGAAAGCAACGTAACAGTGCAAATGCACTGTAGCCGTGGGTCGCAAAATACCCACTTTTGAACGGGGACAAACCAAGACACCAAATTGATAGGGAATGGTCTAGGGATGTTTATGAAGCTAGTGGAAGAGAGTTTTGGCCGTGGGTGGCGGCGAAAATGCCGGTAGAAGTGAAAACGTGCAAATCGGAGTTGAGCTCGTGGGAGCTGCTCCGGTGGCCGATCAAGGCCGGAAATGGGTGGGTTAGGTCGGCAAGAGGTAGGGGAGGAAGTGGTGAAAAGATGGTGGCCGGAGGTGGTGTGACGGCGCCGGAAACGGTGACAAGCCGTACGGCTTAGATGTGCTTTTCCAGCCAAACGGCCGGCCGGTTGGGGTAGATCTTTGGAGGGGTGGTGCACCGGAGGGAGGGGAAGTTTTCTGGGTGAGTGGTGGAGGCCACGCCACCGGCAAGAGGCCATTCTGGGCGGAGGAAGAAAAACGGTAACAGGGGAAAAACTGGGTTGGTGCCGCGACTTTGAGCGGTTTGTGGCGGCTAACGGTGGCTCCGATGGTCCTGAAAATTGGAGGGGTTGTAGTCTGCCGTGAGAGGAAGAGAATGGCGGGGGTGGTGTATGACACCTCCACCGGACGGCGGAGATAAGGCTGGCCAAAGGTGGCTGCGCGGGAAGAAAAAAAAAACAGAGAAGGGAGAGAGAGAGAACGACGTAGCGCACGGGAGGGAAATCGGAAAAGAGAAAAAAAGGAAAGGAAAAAAGAAAAGAAGGGAAAAAGAAATGAAGTCCAAACTTCACTTCCGGGATCTAGAAATTGATCCGCCGAAAACGATATTAAAAACATAAAACGACTAAAATAAATTAAACACTACATCAAATAAATAAATAAAAACCAAGAAAATATTTTAAACACAACGTCGAGCTAAAATATAATAAATAACTAGTAAAAACCAACTATTAAATTTTAAATCCAAAAACGAGCTAAAATAAATTAAACAGCAAATAAAATTTAATTAAAATCTGATAATTTAAAATAAAAGCACTATAATATTAATTAAATTAAAAACACTCCTTTAGTGAAAATACACGTAAAAACGGGTCATCACAGTAACCTATTAATTGGCCCAACTTTCCATTATTTTTTGAAGTACTTAGGAGTATGCTTTTAGCAAAAAGATTGGCACCATCATCTTAGTTGGAATGTCTAAGAATTCTCGATGCGATAAGAATTTTTGTGATTATGTGGTGCCAACTATCCCAATTCGGAGTTGACATGTGGCAGACCACTTTGCCACTTCATTTTGGGATCCCCTACCTTCCATGACCACGTGGATAAAATTCGTTGGTTATTTTAACATATGACTAAGTCACTCTAGATCCATTTGCATCATTTAACTTGACACATGATAAGAGAACTCTTCTCTAGGATATTTTTCAGATTAGTTCCCATGCTTAGCATGCTTTTGCCACCCAAGCTACCCTTAGGGATTTGAAACTTTTTGGTTAATAGTCAGTGATGATTAGCTAATGCAATTATTAGAGATTAGATCTTGTTTATGAGCACAAGAAAGTTGGACAAACGTGGTGAGGAAAAAGTACTATGGTTGCCCGAAAACCACAAGCAAAGCCTCACTTTTTTCAACTATGTCGTCCACCTCCACCAACGAGAATTTAATCTTTGGCCAATTTTTCTTTAATCATTATGGTTAGTCCATTAATAAGGATCTGGGTCTTGAGTGTGTGGTTAGTAAAAAATTTAAGAGTTAGAGGCCATAGATGAAATCCTCACTCCTTGTTTTAGCATTGTTGCAACCCACTCTCACCAATTGCCTCCTTGTTTTAGCATTGTTGCAGCCCACTCTCACCAATTGCAATCCAACATTTATGCTTTAGAGTCTTGATTAATATATTATCAGAACATTTAATGAGGAGATAACATCATTTATTAAGGAAATTGTGAAAAAGTTGCACATTATTAATTAGGACACAATGACCTATGCTGAGCCACCTATAGGAGCCCATGCATGCACCTTGATGCCCAATAGGATTTCAGCATGCAACATGCACAAGTCGACTTGTACCCCTATAAGTCTTCTAAAAATAGCCAATTATGAGATATTTGAGTTGGTAGAATGAGCAATCAGCTGAAGCAAAGGAGAGAGAGTGTTGGGTGTATTTAAACCTATGCGTTTTTTGTCATTCTCCACTATTTGTTGAAAAATCGAGAGCCACTTTGTGAGAAATCTCTTCCTCTCATTTTCTCTCTTTACGCACACACTCTAAGTTCCAGCCACTTATTTTTCCTTCATAGCAATCCACACTCCTCTAGTGAGAAATCAAGAGTTGTGATTTGGAGCAGAGTAGGCCAAGACTCACGTGTGATATTTTGGTGAGTAAAACTCTATTCTATAAGAATATTGTTTGGATGTGTATGAAAAAGATGGATTATTTGAGGGTGTTGGCTTAATATTTGGTTGTTAGTTAGTTGTTAGAACGTTATGTATATATATTATCAGTTGATAATGTTGGATTCTTTTGAGTTAAAGTTTATGTGTGCGTGTGTGTGTATTTTGTTTACAGGATTAAGAGAAAATCATAAGAATACATAGATGGTTAAATGTATATTTAGTTTCAAGTGCCGTGATTCTTCCTTTAAGGGTTTCATATTCTAAGTTTGTAAGCAATTTTTATGTTGGGAATATTATTAAATATGATGGTATTCAAAGCAAGTTAAGGGTTTGTCCTCGTATGTTTTTGGTGCAATCAGAGTGCGTGAAGATTGAGATTATGTTTTTAAGAATCGGTTTGAGGAAAAATAAATAATTAAATAGAAGCATTGGTTTAGAAGGTTCCATCATGACCAAGTAGGCCTAAGTACAAGTTAGACGTTTGTAATAAAAAGGAAATTTTAGGTCAAATGTATAGTTAGAAGATTAATTAGTTAATGAGTTAGCTTGTGTGTTATATGAAATAATTCTAACAATAAGAAACACTTTTTCAACCTGACATCTTGCTGTTAAATGAAAAGTTTGTAAGTTAGCCTCTAATTTACTCTTCGATAATATATTTATACTTGTGTGTAAATGTTGCATATGTTCTAATTATTTCAAGTTATGCTTACCATAAATGTTTTGATTATTTCAAGTTGTTCATATGTTATGCTCACTAAATATGTTCTAATTCTTTCATTCCATTCATATGTCATGTCATAAACCATGTTCATGCATAGAAATGTGTTATGCATTAAAGTAAACTTTTTTCACGAGCCCAATGCTAAGATGAGAGATTATCCTAGTGAAACTCCTCTATCTATTCTAAAGTGATTAAAGATGGAGTGGTATTCGTTGGATTAATGAAAAGCAATCAAAAACTCTGAATGGAACAGTAACGATGTAACATAACAGTAACGATGTAACATACGAACCTAGAATAGGACTTAAGATTAATTTAATTAGATTTTATTTATTTATTTATAATTATTATGTTTATTATTTTATTTATTTCAGTTTATTATTTACTTCTATTTTTATTGGATGCTTTTTTTTTCAAATGGGATAATAGACAAGATTAATTAGAGTTTTTAAGATAGTTCCCCTTATCTTGGTTCCTTTGTGGTTATCGGATGAGTTTCAAATTTTTTTAAAAAGATTCCTAGATTAGAACCAACACTCAAACCAGACCCTATCTAATATCCTGAAGACCCACGTAAATAAGAAACTCTTTCCTCCATAAAATCCCACGATACACTCATATTCATCACACAAAAAAGAAAATAAACAAATCTGGTTTACACAGGATGGAGAAAACTCACGCATAGGCCTGATTTTCCTGCACCCTCAGTCGACCACCCCCAGGACGCAGTAGAACCACCATTAGCCACAGAAATCGTTGGCCAGTTCATCTCTGACGAACTCATTTCCTCCAGTAAGCCACTGCTGCTGCACTCACTCTCCTCCCTCTTTACTCCTTTTCGGTTTCAGCCTATCTCACTCTAACACTTTCCTTTCTCTCACTTTGTCGCATCACCCTACCCAGAGAAGACTCACTACATCGCCGGTCACTCCCAGCCACCAGTGTCGTCATCGCAACTGGTCCCTTCCCTCGTTAAGTTGCGTTTCTGTCACATAAAGCTCCTTCCAGGAGCCTCTGTTTTTGGTTTCAGCCATGTGTTTTCCCCCATACAGGACTTCAATCATCTGAAGCTAAAACAGGCCTTTGGCTTAGGCCCATTCGGCCAAGAGCCTTTTATTTTACAAAAAATGCCCAGTGGGCTGTACCTTGTTTTGGACTCAACTTTTATTTTAGAAATTGATAGTATTTTTAAATGGGCTGATTCTTTGTGTACTGAAACTATTTTAGTAACTTTGAATGGTTTATTTTCTTTAGTTGGCTAGATTTTGCAAATCAGACCAAGTTTTACAATTTGCTTTTATTAGAATATATTTAAGGGATTTAAAGTATGTCTTTAATTATATTTTAGTAAATATTTTGGAACCAGTTATTTTAGTCAATATTCTTATTGGCTTGTTAGTTCGGATGGTGTAAATTTATTATGTTATATTTTTAAATATAAAACCAAGGGATATTTTATGGGGTTTAAATAATATTATTTATATTAATTTTTGTATAGCTGAATTAATTTATGGCATAATTCTTAGTACTTAGAATGCTATGATATATTTTCCTAGAAATATTAGTGACGATTAGCATCTCGTATAGGTAATGCGCTACAAGTTGAAAATCAGGAAACAACGCTAAGAGGTAAATAGTATGATCATATAAATGCATGTGTACTGTAAATATTATTGTTATGTATGAAAACATAATGTGCTTATGATGGCTAGTTACGCTACGCCAAGAGCCAAGTCAAGGTTAGATTCCTTTCACGATCTTGGATGAATTATAGCATGATGCTTGTATATATATGAATTTATTGTTTGATGGACTAAATATTATTAACATGTCATGTAAGTGGTATGCCATATAATGTTCACGTAGTATTCAAATCACGTATGCCATGAAATGTCCGATTAATAAATTAAGTCAAGTATGTCATGCAATAAAATAACCAGATCATGTATGCCATGTCCATGTAGCTACTTAGATCATGTATGTTATATTCATGTAGAACTTAGACCATGTATGCCATGAAATGTCATAAAATGTTTAAATCATGTTAGATCACATCATGCTATGCTACGCTATGTACAAGAAATGCCATGTATAAGATTATATCATATTATGCCATGCCATATACAAGAATATGCCATGCTAAAAAAGTTCCCATGAAGTCCAAGAAAGTTCTCATGCATTAAGAAAGATAAATATTTTAAGGTAACACAGGCCCAAGCGTGTTTACCGCAAGTTATGCTAAGACAATACCACAGACTCAAGCGTGGTTACCACAAGTTAAGTGAAACATGAACTCAAGCGTGTCTCACTCCATGTCATGCAAGCTAAGTAAAACAAGGACTCAAGTGTGTTTTACTCCATGTTATACAAGTTAAGTGAAATACGGACCCAAGCGTGTTTCACTCCATGTTATACAAAATAAATAAAACACGGACTCAAGCATGTTTTACTCCATGCCATGCAAGTTAAGTGAAATACGGACTCAAGCGTATTTCACTCCATGTTATGCAAGTTAAGTGAAATACGGACTCAAGCGTGTTTCACTTCATATTATACAAATTAAGTGAAACACGGATTCAAGCATGTTTCACTACATGATAAGTTATGGGGTGCCACGAACTCAAGCGTGGTTCACCATATGATACATTAAACTCAAGATAAATAAATTATTTATGCATTCACATTATATGTTTGCCATGATTATGTATTTTTCTACTCATGTTAATGGTACATAGACCTACTATGCAAATCTGTGACAATATATGCATGTATTAAATTAACTTATGATGATGAGAATTTATGAATGTTATATGTAAGTTATGAAGAGGCTTTAAAAATTAAGTTTGTGCTAAGTTAAATAATATTTTATGGTATGATGTACTATTTACTGAGTATTGGACTCATTTTATTGTTATTTGTCTTTCTGTTTTCTTCTATGTTGATTGCCACATATGGTGATTATGATGATGCAGAGCTGGATGGCTAGGAGTAGTTCTAATATAAAGACTTAGAGAGGAATAAGTGTCATTTATACAATGATCAAGCTTTCTTTTATGTCATTTCAATAACTAAACTAGTCTTGTTTAAGACTAGCTTATGTTTTACTTTATTTTCAGTTTCAAGTTTCAAAGACTATTTATATTCTTTTCAATTAAATTTTTTAATAAATGAGATATTTCAGAATATTGAGTCTATTTACGAGGCATTATATCATGTATGTTAATAACATCTCTATCCTACGGGAACGGGGTGTTACAAACGATCCCGAAGCAAAGCTAAGAGTATTCAAGTCGGTGGATGTGTGAGAGTACTTATGGTGAAGGCAATTGGATCTACTAGGCTATTCTTAAGACCCCAACAACATTACTCGTAGCATGGTAATATATTAATGATACTAGTAGGTGCACATGGTTTACTGGGAACCATGAGGTATCCATATACAAGATCAAGAAAAGAATAAGCAAGAATAAGAAAAGTTTGTGAAAGAACAAGAAAAGAAGTCAAAATTTTTATGCAAGTTATGTTGTTAGAGAGTTCTCATGTTTTTTTTTTAAAGAAATCTGAATGGGAGAAAAATTTAGTTTCATGAATTGCATGCTCATATTCATACATACATGTTCATGTTTACTCTAATCATATTTATATTATATCTATGTATGTTTGTGGTATAACTTATTGATATTTCAAGACATATCACCATGGTAGTCACAATATCATTCTCCCTGGAATGGTAGAAGTTGTAACAGGTCTAGAAGAAAGTGAGCAAGATGGGGAAATGCAAGCCCTATCGGTCGTCAATCTTTAAAGATATGCTTACCTTCGATAATCGACTTGAGTTGATCGACCTTTTTATTGAGATTGTTCTACAATTGATGGTTGGAATTAAAGAGATCTTAGACAATGATGAATGAAGTTTTTGACTATGTAGCATGAAACAATATGTTAGATTTTAGGGATTTGATAATGGGTCAAGTTTGGGAACTGAACCTTGATGTATGGTTTTGTTAAAGACATGTCATTTTGGGATGAAATAGAAATTTTAAATTTGGTACATAATTATTGTTTAAGTCCCTTTATTTTTCCGCTACGATGTATTCATACTGTTAGAAAAATATAAAGTGCATTGCAAGTTAACTGTCATATACAAGAGGTATGTAGTACAGTGTTGTATGTCCTGACGTTTCCATCACCACCAAATCATAAGCGGGTGTTGGGGGCGTCATAGTGACTCTCGCATGAGGTCTTCAATGAGGAGCCATCATCGTCCTCTTGTAGCAAACGTTGGTATGATCTCGTTCACCCGCCATGGAGACATCAACGTGAACCACAATCGTCTCCTTGTGCACATTTATGTGATGGATAATTGCAACAAAACCATTCCCACCATCCTTATTCGCCACCTTCTTCTCACACATAGAGGCCATTTCCACAATGGTGTTTTATAGGTCCTCCCTTCCAAAATAGACATTAATGCCCTCAACATTTACAACTCGTGCCTTTAGCAAGGATGCCTCTTGGCTATCACACTGGGAAGAGACCCATGCAAAATAGCGTCATAGAGTTCAGGTAGTAAAAAGTTAGAAACTCACGAGGTGATATGTCTATCACCCAATGATGCCTAAGGTCAAGCGCCTTGCCCCAAATGACGTAGTAGCAAATTAGCATTCTCTAAGCATTGAGAACCAATTGTCCAAGTGCAAGGTGCAATTAGTTTAGGACCTCCTCACCATACTAACAAAGGGAAAACCTAAGGCTTGGTTTGGATAATAGAAACCTTATATCTCATATCGTCTCATCTCATTCTATCTTATCTTAATATCTAAACACCACAAACACAAACATTTTTTAATTTTAAATCTTCCACTTTTTCGTCTAATCATTACCTAATTATTACAATTTTTCCAAATTTCCAAACAAAATACAAAAAGCAATTCAATTGTTTCAAATCTCAAAATAAAAATTATATTATAACATTATTTTAACTTTATAATAATTTTATTCAACTTTTTCTTTCTTCTCTTCCCAAAATTCTATAAAACATCTCAACTCAAACAATTTTACTAGCTATTCACAAATTATTTTACTACTATTCACAAATCATCTTATCTCATCTCACAATATATACAAACAAAGCTTAAGTTACAAAAAAAGAATGTCCATATAAAGTGTGACCTCTTCATAGGCATCATTGTAGTCCACAACAACCTCGCACGAGATGGAGAACATGAAAGATAAGGAGTTGGTAACCTGATGCTTCTTGCAAAATCTCTTCTAAATCCCTTGTAAATAAAAGAAGTTGAGGTAGGGCTTGAAATAGGGGATGGGTTTGAAGCTAGTAATGGCCTTATTTCATTGGTTGAAGCTCCCTTTATAGTTGTGGCATAATATGGTATGATTTTACATTTGACTATTCCATTCATAATATTTTTTCACATTGGATTACCTATCTATTAGTTAAAATAATAATAAAATACTATTAATTTAATAATATTATTATTTTTCTAATTTATTATTACTATTGACAAGAAAAATATTAATGTTCTACAATATGATTCTGGTCGTTCTTTACTTCTCAATTAACAGGGATGGGTTGCATGACTATTTGATGGAAGCCTCACACTCACTCACTTGTTTGTGGCATGTTGGATGGTTAGATTTAGGGTTACCTCAAGGCAACACAAAGATTCAATTTGGTTTAATGGTGAAAATTAAGACTAACTTAAACTAGCACTTGACTCTCTAAAGTTTGGAAGAGAAAATTTCTATTCATTGAAAAAAGCATAATAATAATGAATAATAATGCAAGGGCCGAAACTTATATAATAGTCCTCTAGGGTTCCGGCCAACTAGATCTAGATCTCAAACATCATTAACTCCTAAGTTTAAGGAAATAAAATCAAATGCCTAAAATAAAGGAAATAAGCTAAATTGAAAATAAATAAACTTCTTAATTTAAAGGACATGGCCGGCCACCCCTATAGATGGCGTCCACATCCCTAAATTTAAGGGATTTGTCATCCAACCTCTAAAATCAAGGAATTGGCCACCACTTGAACCTCTTCTAACCAATCTTGTATTGGGTGCCCATCACCACATCACCCGAGCCATGCATGCACCTCAATGCAACCCTCCTAACCTCGGCACACCTAGCCCTCTAGTGGCATTACAAATGGCTCTTTTTGCATCTCCATCACTATTGTAAAGCCACGATGATAGGTCATATAGTTGCGTTCACGGTTATGCTTGTGGGGAGATATTTTCTATCTACTTCCATTTCTGATAAGCTAAAGAAATTTGATTTCAATATTAATTGCACCAATCGGTAACCAATTCCACATAAACAAAATTCCATAATAATAATAGCATTCCACAATTCTGCATCTAATTCCATAATAGCATCACAGAACTAATTCCACAAAACCGACCTATAACCAAAAATTCCACAAGTCACATAAGCATTCCACAATTCCACCAATGCAAACAGATCTACCACAAATAATTTGCAACAGATCAACCATATGTGTTTCATTGTGGCAGGTAGCATGGTACCTGATACCAAGCTTTGACATCCCTGAATCCAAGATTCCATTCCTTATAAGGGAGACAAAGGGAATAAGTCCTAGCGATTTAGAGTGTGGAGAACATGTGCAGCTGGTAATAGGGGAGAGGCACAGAACCCAGTTCCTAGCTTTTACCATATGAGATGGTCGATTTGCTAAAAAAACTCTCTAATTTTTTTTTTTTTTTAAAAGATCCTGTGGATTAGCCAATCCAATAAAGGAGCAGTGTGCAAACCTCCTCCTCTCCAGCTTCGTAACCAGTGGAAGACTCTCGCCTTATCCCTGACATTGTTAATCTTTCCCTAACAATGATCGCTCCCACGCTTGTAGCGCTCATGATTGGCCTATTCAACTATGTATCAGTTGAAAGGCAAGGCGGCACAACCACAACTACAACCAAGGAAGGGGTTATGTCTAGTATCTCCTTCTTTATTCCCTGACATGCTATGGTGCCCGAGGGTGGGTAGGAGCAGGTTGAATCCGTACAAATAAAGATGATAAAATAAAATAAAATAAAATAAAAAGAACGAGTAACATTACTCTTTAAAAAAGTCAATATGTGGATATTATTTTTCAATCTTTTTTAAAAATAATTAATAGCGAAAATAATTTTTGCGTATTCTAAGAATTTTTTTTAATTTCTCTTATTTCTAATTTTATCATTCTACTTATAGAGTTGTTTATTTATTTTATTTTTTTTGGCAATACTACGTACAGTCTCCATTTGAACAATTTCATCTTTAAGATTTTTTAAAATTAAAAAAATATTCCTCCTAAAATGATACTTTTTTCTCATTTTATAAAAAGCGTCCACATTTGAAAAATGCAAATATAATTTTTCTATATTTTTTTTTACTAAGAACCCTTGATTAAACTTGTACCGTTGGTCTAAGGACAACCGTAAATCATTTAAATTTTTAAAACTCAAAAATAAAAAATTTAATAAAAGAAAGAGAAAAGACTGAAAAAGAAGATCTCAAAATAAAACTAAGAAGTAGAAAAAAACAAAGGAATAAAAACAAAAAGAAGCTATAGTTGCCTGTGCAGTCAACCCAGATTGCTTTCGGCAAACAAGACGTAACTTCGCCGGTGCACAATTTCGGCAGAGTGCATCTACCACAACTGCACTACCTACGTTATTATAAGAGTTTTATACTTATAAGTAAATTGCCTACTAATCTATATATTAATATTAATTTTTTTTATATTTAAAATTTAAAATATCACTATTTTTAATAAAATCTACTTTTTAACTAATCCAATTATATTAATATAAATGTTAATACGTTGTTGTGCCTATAATTAGATTTACCCTTATTTCAATCGTTACCAATTAAGGTAGTAAGCATTACTCATTTAGTCCCTTAAACTACTGTTATCCTTGAAATTTAAGGAGTTAAGTTACAAAATAAACATTCTATCTAGTTCTCTATTCTAAGGTATTGGTTTAATATATAAATAGTAATTTTATATATTTACAGAATTACTATTCATCACTAAATTAGATTTTATATATTTTTATAAAAAATAGTTAAATATGTAGAAATAAAGGAGTAGAAATAATAATAAAGAAAGAATACAAAATGATTATTTTAATGAAATAGAGAAATAATAGAGAATGAGATATAAGAGATTTTTTAAAGATGAATAAAATTTAAGAAAAAATTAAAAAAAATGTGATTTTTAACTAAAATTTAGATAAAAAAAAATTATAATAAACCCTATGTGAATGCTATAACTCAGACATCATGACTTGGATGAGCCACATTTTAAGCACTGTTTTCAGTTATTCATCTTTTTATTATTTTTGTCAAATATTATTTTTTTACGGTTCTTTTTTTATTTTAAATGGAAATACTTTAACTCCTGATAAACCATTTCGATGGTGTGTGATAAAATATTTTTATTTAATAATAAAAAGATATTTTTAAATGAAATTGTGAGTTTTTTTTTTTTTAAACATTAAAGATGGTTAAAAAAGATTGTACTTATTGGTAGAGGTGAAAACCGACCTCATCGGCGCGGTTTTTAGATAAAACCAACGCCGACCGACGATGAGAGATATGCCGGAGCAACCGACCGTAACCGGTCGATGAGGAGGAAGAAAACCGTCCGTATCTACTCTGGCGGTTCTCTGGCGATTTACGGTCGGTTCTCGGTTCCTCTAGCGGCGCTGGTTCTCTGAAATAGTAGAGAGAGAGAGAGTTACAGAGGAGAGAGAGAGAGAGAGAGAGAGAGAGGATGAGAAACTCAAAAAGGGTTGAATCAGGGAAGAAGAAGAAGGAGGTAGAAGAAGATCTAAATGACGCCGTTTGGTTCTAAATCCAACGACGTCGTTCCATTTATTTTTTTTTCTTTTCTCATAAATAAAACGACGCCGTTTGCTTTAATACAAACGGAGTCGTTTAGATGTCGTTTAAACACAAATGCAAGCATCAAACGACGCCGTTCCACTTAAACTTAAGTGGAACAGCGTCGTTTTATATAGGTATAAATAAAAAAATATATATGTATATGTGGTCAGCCGGTTCAGCGGTTTGAGGTCGGCTCAAACCGCGACCGAACTGATGAATGTCGGTTTTGTTAAATCTCTGCCGCTCGCCGACTGGTTCCCTGGCGGTTCCGGCCGGTTCCTGACTCCGGCAGTCGGTCTAGGGGTGTAACCGGTCCGATTTGGTCCGGTTTTAGACAAAATTTAGGACCGAACCGGTATGTACCGGTTTTGTATTTTTCAAAATCGATTACACACCGGTTACCCTCCTAAACCGGTACTACGGTTTTACTGGCTTCTGGTCCAGTTCGGTCCGATTTTACCGGTTTTAATGTACTATATTATATATTATATAATATAGTATATAATATATATAATATAGTATATAATACTATAATGATAATATATTGTAGTATATTATAATATATATTATAATTGTATTATAGACTATAATGATATATTATAATATATCATATATATTATAGTATATTATAATATATAGTGATATAGTATTAGCATAATTATTAATATGCACTATATAATATTAGTATAATTATTAATACAATAAGTAAAATGATATAAGATTTTAAAATTTAATATTATATTAATTAGTAATTTATCATATAATACAAAACTATTTTATATATAGTTATATATTATATATAAATATTATATACAATATAAAAAATTAAAATATATATATATAAATCGGTCTGGTCCAATTTTAGAAAAAGAAAAATTGAAACTGGACCGGTTTTAAGAAAACTAAAATCGGTACCGGACCGAACTAACCTCGGGACCAGACCGATGCCACCGGTTTGGTCTAGTCCGGTCCAGTTTACTGGTTTATCATTTTTTTTTACACTCCTAAGTCGGTCTGTGTCGGTCACGACCAATTTATCGGTTTCATGTACACCCCTACTAATTGGAATATTTTCTCGAATCTCTCGTAGCTGTAATGTTGCACTATTTTAAAGTAAATAATGTTATATACAATTATTTTTACGTATTTTTTATATACTTTAATAATATGATTGACTGTATTAATTTTTTTTAATATATAACAAATCATATAAGTAAAATATATAATATGGTACGCACATCATATTTTTATTTTAAAATATATTTTTAACACCTTTTTCGGTCAAAATTTTTTAAAATAATAAATTTTTGCAAGGAAAAAGATCGCATCAATGCAATCCGATCATAGTCGTTCAACTGATGGCGAACCGTACGGAAACGAAAGATATTTAATTCGGATAAACACGTGGGAAAAGAGAGGGGGAAAAAACGATAAGGGAAGGTTTTTTTTCAGAGCACCAACCAATCAAGTATTCGCACGTGGCGAACTCCGGATGACAGTTGTACACGTCAGCAAATTAAAATTTCACCATAGAAACGCAATTCCCTATCCTATTGAATATTGATCCGTTGGTGTTATCAAAGGAACAGGCTTTCAGACGCACTCTCACTCTCTGGACTCTGCTACCAGCTACCAATTCCATAACACCCATTTTCCTTTTTCTTCTGCATCAACCGCACTGCAAAAACCAAAAAGCTTCTCAAATGTCGGGTTTGTGAAGAAGAAGGAGGAGGAGGAAAACCTAACGAAAGTCAACAAGTTCAAAGATGGAGTGCCTTGGGCTTGGAGGAGCTCGGAACCTTGCCGCAATGACGGTGACGTTTTTCCCTCTTCGGAGGTCTCCTGGAATTATGGTTTCGAGAAAGCAAGATTCTTTTCGCCGTTTCCGTTTGTACCGACATTTCGTGCGAGTGAGAGCGGCGGCCCGCACCGGGAGCGAGAGTTGCGTGGCTGTGGATTTCGACGCCGACGAGGAAGATTATGTAAAGGCTGGTGGGTCTGAGGTTCTCTTTGTCCAAATGCAGCAGAAAAAGCCCATGGAAATGCAGTCTAAACTCTCCGATAAGGTAGTTTATAAGTTTGTTTTCGTTTCCGCGCGCTCGGAAAATGGGAAACTCTGTTGCTTTGGGGGATTTTTTGTTGATAGATTAGACCGCTTTCTTTTCATGCATTATAGCTTAGCGTGCCAAGCCAAGTAATGCACTTGTCCTTTCTCGTGTATTAGTGAAGTTCGATGAGTTTGGTTGTGCTGGACTGAAAGTTTCATGTGATGAAAGATTATAAGATCTTTGACCACTTCAGAATTGTTCAGGAAGTTCATATTGATGGAGTATATACATTGAATGCGAATACGGGTGGTAAATCCTGCATCGGATAGTAGTAGACTTTACATGAGAATTACTCCGTCATAGCTAACTTCCTTTTTTTTTTTTTATGAATTACATTTGTATTTTCCTGTTTTTATTTCTAAATGGATTAAATGTACGAAATGAATGTAACAATATCTTGTATCTTTATGTCTTTCTGTGGAAATGTTGGAATTTCCCTCGTCAATTTATTACCATGAACTACTTATGCAGCTACCAGCTATATCAGTAGCGGAGAATGTACTGGATTTGGTGGTGATCGGTTGTGGTCCAGCTGGGCTTGCTCTAGCTGCGGAGTCAGCCAAGTTAGGGCTCAAAGTTGGACTTATTGGTCCAGATCTCCCTTTTACAAATAATTACGGCGTGTGGGAGGATGAATTTAAAGGTATCACTTTTTTATCTAACAAAGACGCATTTCAATGGTATTATTTTGTACACTATTTCTTCTTCTTCTTCTTATACTAGGGAACTGGTGTAATATGTAGCTGACTTTGCCCTACAATCCTACGTCTACTTATTGCCAAATGTCTTGTCTACAAATGTTTTTCCTTGGTAGTGTGAATGGGAACACCAACTTTCTTTTACACATTTGCGCCGGAGAATACACCAGGGTGGCTGCTTTACTCTGAATGTTCTCTAAATTTCTTTTCCATTTTAGTTACTCTCTCAAATTCATTTTATGTGTTGCTTCTTCAGCATAGGATGTAGATGTATTTCTCTTTTAATTCTAAATTAGCTTAATATATTTGATCATGCCTTTGCTGAACCAGTGAGTTATTTGCTCTCTTTTCTTTATCTATTTTTTGAGGATTTTAAATTAGTCATTGTCATTTACTCTAAAGCTAGGGAGCGAATTCACGTTCCCGGGGAACTTTATAACAATGTTGCAAATGCATCAAGCTCTGACAAATGCATCTAAGTTGAACCCACTTATTCTATTTTTCAGATCTTGGACTTGAAGGCTGTATTGAGCATGTTTGGCAGGATACCATCGTATATCTTGATGACCATGATCCCGTTCTGATTGGTCGTGCCTATGGACGTGTGAGTCGACATTTGCTCCATGAGGAGTTGTTAAAAAGGTAAGACAGGTCCCACTTTCTTGTCACTATGATCTCTGTTATTAGTTTTTCTTCTACTCATTGGTGGTTGTGGAAATGGTATTTTATAGATATATAATTTGTAATAATCTCTCCTAGGTGTGTCGAGTCAGGTGTTTCATATCTTAGTTCCAAAGTGGAAAGAATTGTTGAAGCTACTAATGGCCACAGTCTTGTAGCCTGTGAACACAATATTATTGTTCACTGCAGGTACAGTCTTGCTTTCAAGTTCTCACTCTGGAGTAGATGAATATCTCTAATTTATCTATCACATCTTGTTTCAAACTTCTAACATGGTGTTATGGTGTTATAGGCTTGCTACTGTTGCGTCAGGAGCCGCTTCGGGAAAGTTGTTGCAGTATGAGGTTGGTGGTCCAAAGGTGTCTGTCCAAACGGCTTATGGTGTGGAGGTTGAGGTAGGAATTAGATTATATTGAAATTAAAAGATTCGGGTTAGTTTTTCTGCAATTATCTGCTTGCTACAAATAGTTCCTCATATCCTTTATCTTGATTTTCTTGGCTCTGTTTCTCATCTCCTGAATTTCTTGAAAATGTTGTTGAAAACTATCATGGAATATCTGAAATGTTATAATATTTACATTGCTGGATGTTCTATTTGCTCGGTTACTTCCAGTATGGTGTTCACTGAGATAGATATTTTTGTATCATTATGATATAAAAAATCAACATCAATTCACTGTATCTTAAACTACGCCAACTGTAGGTATTTGTCTGCAAGCTGTGCAATTGTGTGAATACCCTTCTGTCAAAGAAGCAATCATGTTCTACATCTATGTTTTCATGTTTACATGAAGTGGGGAAGGAAGAAAATCTGGAATATATGTGAATCATTTCCATTTGCTGTATTCTGTGTTTTTTGTAATAGGACAATATGGCTGGTTTCTTGTTTTTGGTTGCACTAACTCTTGTCAATTCTTACAATTTCAGGTGGAAAACAATCCATATGATCCCAGCCTGATGGTTTTCATGGACTACAGGGACTACATGAAACAAAAGGTTCCATGTTTAGAAGCAGAATATCCAACGTTCTTATATGCCATGCCCATGTCACCAACAAGAGTATTCTTTGAGGTTTACTCGATGCTTGTTAGTTTTTTTTGGTTGATTACTTCTCAGAATTATGTGTAAATATTTAGGGAGTGAAATGCAGGAAACTTGTCTGGCTTCAAAAAGCGCCATGCCTTTTGGTTTGTTGAAGGAAAAACTTTGGTCAAGGTTACAGACAATGGGGATCCGAATTACAAAAACTTATGAAGAGGTAACATTAGTTGGCCAAACAGTGATGCTCACAATTTTTATTAGAAGAATGGCCATCTATATATATATATATATATTTCTTTCCTTGAAATAAAGATATATGTGTCGGTCCACAATATGGCATGAGCATGAAGCTCTGTACTGGCAATGTTCCTCTTGCATCTACCATCAACTCAGGCTTCCAAGATTTTGGGTTTTTTTTACTACAATGGACCTTTTATGTAGGAATGGTCCTATATCCCAGTTGGTGGATCTTTACCAAATACAGAGCAGAAGAACCTTGCGTTTGGTGCTGCTGCCAGCATGGTGCATCCAGCCACGGGTAAGGAAATACAGGTATTGGACAATGTCATTCTATTACCTTTTCAAATTAAATTTGCTTATATTTCTATCTTTAATGCACAGGCTATTCAGTTGTGAGATCTTTGTCAGAAGCTCCAAAATATGCTTCTGTAATTGCTAAGATTTTGAAGCAGAGCCATTCCAAGGATGCTCTTACTTATGAACAGCTTGATGCAAATATCTCAATGCAAGGTATTTACATGGAAATTTTTTTTTTTTTTTGGTTTTTTTTTTTGGGGGGGGGGGGTGGCAGATACTTATCCGAGTCATCATTCTGTTATGTGCATATCACTTGCTATATTTTAAAGTAAAAATCATCCTTTCAGCAAAAAAAACATCGATATTCCTCCATGGGTAGCATAGACATGGCCGCCTCTGTGTTTACCAATATAACATATTTGAAAACCTACTTTCAGCTCAATTCGATTACCTATCCAGATATTGTATAACATTTACACCTCAAAATATGTTTGATACCATTTTGGCGTCCAAATTATTTTGGGCCTTATTTCACCATACTTTCAGGGTTGTGGCAACAAGTTTTCTCTTTCTTGCTCACTGATAAAATAAATAAATTTCTCTTTCCTGCCTGTTTTAGCAACTATATTTTTTGGCTCCTAACCCTTCAGTTGGGGCTTGGATAGGTTATTTATTGCATTATACCTTCTACATTTTAGTGAGATACCTTTCAAAAAAAAAAAAAAAAATCTAAGTGAGATACCTATACCTCACAAGATTGGGCCATGACTAATCTCTCACGTCCCTTGAAAAAGAACTTATTTTTATATGAGGTTCCGTGGCTGCATGTATCATGCTTCTTTTGCTCAGAATTGCACTTCTGAAAAAGAAGCCCATCTCTCTCTCTCTCTCTCTGTGTGTGTGTGTGTGTGTGTGTGTGTGTGTGTATATATATGTATATATATAAATATGTTTTGGCTTCTCATGCTTTTGAAACTTGTGTCCGTTATATGAAGCTTATGAACTTGCACTCAATAATGGATGTTTTTTTATTCACACACACAAGGCAGCAAATGGGTTATCTACCAAGTAATCAAAATCAAGTAATCAACAATTATTTACTGGATACTTGTAGTTGTATGATTTGATCTCATCCCATTTTATGCTTGGGTGGTATACTATCTTTTTTATAATTTTATGTTTTTTTGCGAGTATTAGCTGATATGCAGTATTTCAGATGTATTATTGATTTTGGAAACCTTGGCATGTAGTCATGAGCCTATTATTGTGGTTTTCCATTTTCTTACCAGAAAATTCTGTGAGATTTTGTTCCTGATTTAAAATTTACTCTTTATCTGTTAATTTTATTTCTGTTTCAGCATGGAACTCCCTCTGGCCACAAGAAAGAAAACGCCAGAGGGCATTCTTTCTCTTTGGACTAGCACTGATTCTTCAACTGGATATCGAGGGCATTAGGACATTCTTTCGTACTTTCTTTCGGTTACCCAGTTGGTATGATCATTTTTCTATCATTTATGTGGTAGATTTTTTGTCTATAATGATATTGGTTTCTCTCTTGATGTAATAATACTGACTAGCAATTCCCACAATGCACACTACATGTTGCATATGCATAGAACTCAACTTGACAAAATCTGTGACCCATAATATTGAGGACCATCTATAAAGATCCTTTCCAAGGCTACAGAAAGGAGACAGAACTTCCTTCTTTCCACACTCTATTTCAGAGTTGTTACACATAATGTAGTTTTGAAGGAGTACGGATGGCAAGGCAATAGACTGATTACTTTGAACATGAATTGATTCTTTGCGTTATGTGACTTCATAGAGGAACTTGAAGGGCTGTATTCATGTTATTGTGGACTAAAGGGTTGAGATGTGGAATGGATAAGCTTTGTTAGTGAGCTCTGACCAGCAATGCTTTGCTAGTGATGGAAAATCCATCAACTTCATTTTTTGAGACAAGCGGTAGTTTATCATGGTTATCGGAGCAAGTAGCCCTAGGTATGAACCATATCTTCATCTATACCTCCCATTTAAAAGTAATAAATATCACATGTTGGGTGCTACTCACCGAGGGGAGCAATAGACTGATTACTTTGAACATGAATTGATTCTTTGCGTTATGTGACTTCTTAGAGGAACTTGAAGGGCTGTATTCATGTTATTGTGGACTAAAGGGTTGAGATTTGGAATGGATAAGCTTTGTTAGTGAGCTCTGACCAGCAATGCTTTGCTAGTGATGGAAAATCCATCAACTTCATTTTTTGAGACAAGCGGTAGTTTATCATGGTTATCGGAGCAAGTAGCCCTAGGTATGAACCATATCTTCATCTATACCTCCCATTTAAAAGTAATAAATATCACATGTTGGTCACCGAGGGGAGTTTGGGCCAACATGTGAAGGAGGCTAATAGAATAAAGAATAATACACCGGATCCCATCAAAACTCCACAGTTAAGCATGCATGGGCGAGAATGGTATTAGGATGGATGACCTCTTGGGAAGTCCCAATGTTGAAACCCCTCCTTTTTACTTGTGAAAAAACAAAAAATGTTGAAATTTTCATAAGTTAAGTTTTTGGGCGAGTGGTAAAAGAGGTTGTCTATGAAAATATAAGAAAATGTTGGCTACTGACTTGATGGGATATGAAATGGCAAATTGAGTCGGCGTGTCTGAATAGTCAAAGTTACAATCAAAGACTGTTGTCAAAGATAAGCCAGTGAAGCTTGCTTCTTTTCTTTTTATTTTTTTTTTCTCTCTTTAATCTAGGGTATGGAATAGTTGATGGTGTATTTTCCTTGCAGGATGTGGCAGGGATTTCTTGGCTCGACTCTCTCTTCGGCAGACCTAGTATTGTTTGCCTTCTATATGTTTGTGATAGCACCAAACGATTTGAGAAAGTGCCTTATTAGACATCTTCTTTCTGATCCCACAGGAGCAATCATGATAAGAACCTATCTTACAATATAGTATGTATCCTTGTGGTTTTTTCCCTTGCTAGATTCTATCAAAAGATATATTATTTAGACAAAACTAGGACCCCCAACCACTTTTTGACTATTGTTAGGTACTTGTATATACATATATATAGATGTGTGTCTATTATCCTATCTTATCTCCTGATCTAGTCTGGGCATGATGACATGGTTGTTTTGTTATTTTGCACCCAAATCTCAAGCTGCACATACATAGACTTGGTATTTTTGGAAGCAGAATTCAGAAGGTCATACATTGATATATCTCTCCTTACATATGCCTCTCTCTCTCTCTCTCTCTCTCTCTCTGTCTCTCTCTGTGCGTGTGTGTGCTCTAGCAATTTCAGGTATGCCTCGCCACAGAAAAAATATATATGCAAATCGGCGCGTAGAACATGCTTTCCAATGTACTTGATATGTCAGATTTAAACACTTTAAATTCAGATTTTAAATTTTAAAAGTGACAGTCAATCACTCATGCCATGTTAAGTGGTGTATAATTAGGACTCCTTGCCACAACTCAAGAAATTCCATTTGCGAAATCAGTCAAAATTAAAGGATCTTACGTAACTATAAGAAATTAAAAAAACTTATATGCACGATTCTTCTATATTTGGAGAGAGACCACGAACAAAAAAGCAGCACTTGATGAAATGGAGAAACAAGAGAAATGAGGTTGTTAAGACTCGTTTTGTAGGAATAGGCTGGAAGGAGAGAAATAGTTATTTCTGGTCACTGGTGACAGTTTGGGTGGGATCGATGTCTTTTGAAATTTTTGATTGTGGTCTAGAGCTGTTGTATGGTGTCTATATGTATGTATGACCATTAGTAAATAAAAAATAAATACAATAAACATTAATGGAAAATGAGACACAGATTCACGTGATTCGATATAAGATATATGTCCACAGGTTGATTGGATGGCAAATTTAATATAAATGATATATTTTACAATCTCTCATAACTCACTGTACAAATGAAGCTTTTATCTAGAGGTTGAAGAAGCGTTCTCTCTCAGTCACCCCCAAAGCCCTCGACTGTCTGATTTCAAATCTCAATTTTTAAGCCCTTGTCAATTGTTTGTGAGAAAATTGGTTTTATATCACTTCTTCCCTATTTTACTACACGTCTATAATGTCCTCTCATTATCCTCTCTTTCCCTCTGACATCTACTTTTTGTTGTTCCCTCATCTCTTTTTTCCCACTTACTTCTTGATACTAGGGATGGGCAGCGGGGCCCCGCACCCCGCTACCCCGCCCCCGCACAACGGGGCGAGCAACTCCGCCCCGCATCTAGTCCCCCTAATAAGGGCGGGGAGGGCCCAACCCCGCCCCGCCCTCATCTATATATATATAAAAACATAAATATTTATATATACAAAAACATAAATATATGTTTATATATATAAATATATATTTATATTTTACAAATTGTGTATATATAAATATATATTACAATTTGTTAGACTTGTTCACAAAAGATGCATTAACAAATTTAAAAACTATATAGTTTAAAAACTACTACACTACAACTTACACAAAATATACACTATCAAATTTAAAAACTACATAATTTTTAAATTATAGTCATATTGACGAAATTTAAATTTACAATTTAGATCTAAAAATATATTTTTTTATCACTTTTAGATCTAGAAATAATTTTTTTAATATGGTAAAATGTAGTCAATATTTGAAGTGGAAATGAGGCAGGGCGGATTGGGTATCCGCCCCGCCCCCGAGATGCGGGGCTGGTGGCGGAGAGGAAAACCCCACTCCCACACCGTATGGTGCGGATAGCACCCCTACGTAATACCTCTTGTGGTGGACTAGGCTTGGGATGTCATATGAGCCAAAAATATTTTATCCCTTCCAAATGTGACCACGCTGCGATGAGCAAAATGAGAGACTCAGGCTCCATTTGGCCATACAATATATCTCAAGTATTCTCATATATTTCCCTCTAAAAAATAACTTAAATATATAACACTTTTCAATTTCAAATTTTTAACTTTTTTTACCTAATCATTTCAATTTTTCCAAACTCCAAAGTAAAAAACAAAAAACAACACTAATGTTTCACATTTCAAAATAAAAATAATATGAAAAAAAATATATTCAAACAATTTTTTAACTTTATAATATTTTTATTCAACTTTTTTTCCATTTTTTCCCAAAACACAATAAAGTATCATAACTTAAATTATTTTACTACTATTGAAAAATATATTGAAAAATTCTAGTATCCAAACGGGTCCTCAAAAATGAGTGATCAGTCTTGAAATTGTGTAACCCAAATGGAAAAAGAAAAAAGAAAAATGGACTTGGACAAGCTAAGCTACATGCATTCAAACGTTAATATGTATATTTTAGCGTGTTGTATTAATATCTACCATATCATTTTTAGTTGGCAATTATTTACTTGTTATTGATCGTCAAATAACTCGTTCTAATACACTTCTGTTTCCTAGATAACAAAGTGAATTTATGTAGTAATTGATAAGCTACACACCAGACTAGTAAATAACATAACTATAATATTGTAATTATATTTTCGTTATAGTAATACAAATTATATTAGATCGTTTATAGTTATATTGTAATACGAAGTTGTCTGATGTATATATATATATATATATAATTATGTTAAATTAATTTGTTCCTAACTTCTTATAAGATATAAAAAGTATGTCACACGAAGCCAAGTAATTAGTTATATTGTATAATATGCATATACGGTACATGTATTATACACTAGAAATAATAAACTATATAGTAAAAGTATTATCGCATATGGTGTTATACAGGTATAGACTATAACTATAGGCCATAACTATATACCTTATTGTTATGCAAAACACATGCCAACGATTGCAAACAAATAAAGTAAGTACACGTTCAAGCAAATGTAACACACAATTTGCGTGGTTCAACAATTTGCCTATATCCACAGAGCTGTAGAAATCTTATTATCTAGAAGAGATTACAATTGCTCAATCTCAACTCACTCTCTCTAGGGATTTTATTCTCTCACAAAATATGTACTCACTTAACTATTGTTTTTTTTTTAAATATACTGAAAATCATACATAATAAATCAAATATTACATATTTATAGTAAACGGCGCTAAAAACCAACCTGGCAAAAAATATGTCATTTGTTAGAGCGGCGTGTCAAGTGCGCCTTGAGCAAACAACCAATGATCATTGGCTCAAGAGGGGTGTTGAGCGTTACTCGAGCAAATACTAGGGTTTGTGTCTTGCTCAAGCCCATTATCATACGAGACTCAAGTAAACTCAAGGGTCCCATGAGTTCCCTCGTCTCGAGCGAACTTACGGGTGGTCTCCACATGCTAGCCACTATTTCAAGCCAAGCCTTATCATCTCTGCAGCTCACAACTCTATTCTTCAAGCCAAAAAACGAGAACTCGACTTCTGTCTTCCACGTACATTGCCCTTAGTCAGCTCATTCACAACTCCCACTGCACTAGGAGTATCCAGTCTCGAACTGATCTTAGCCACCTTAACCAATTTCCCCTGGCTTACATAAGGAATGTCAAAGTTGACTCCATTTGGCTTCTTTTTTTTTATTTTTTTTGATAGAATTTTTGGCTTCTTCATATGTTTCACACGATCAAGCCTGCTTTTTTGCACTCTTATATTTTTCTTGTATATCACTGAACCCTGACGTTAAATACAAAGAGTTAGATCTCTTATCATGCACTAAGACTAGCACAACCTTAGTGATCTTTCAAGCTCCTCTAGAAAACAATACTGCATAACCGCTACCATCAAGATGTCCCATAGAGATCAAGTTTTTCTTCAAATTTGGAACGTGACTGACTTGCTGTAAAGTCCACATGCCCCTGTTAGGAAGTGTGATACGTATATCACCCACTCCTACTACATCCAGTGCCTCTCCATCAACTGCGTACATCTTCTCAAGATCACCAACTCCTCCTGGACACACTCTTCACGGAACATACATGATACATTGATCAGTGCAAAACTGCAAGTGCACAGTATCGTAGTTTTATAATAAAAATGGTAAGAAGAGTATCGTCCTCAGGGATTGGTACCTTACTTATGCCAAATACCAAAATTATACTAATCTCGATTTTATCTAGAGGAATCACTAAGATTTTGGAGTTGCAATTTAAACTAAAATTGACTCAAAGATTAATAAGCAAATGAAATAAACTGACGTTTGAAGATCAGATTAATGGGAAAGAAAACTTCTAGGAAACCGATTTCACCTAATTCGTCACTATGCTTTTATCATCCAGCTAATTTAATTTAATTCTTTTTGTCTATTAGCAAATCTCTAATTCATCCAAAAGCCTCTTTCGATAGTCAATTGGAAATTATTCTTGTTCATCAATTCACACAAGAATATGCAAATTAAATAATCAAGAACACATTAAGACCAATGATTTAATTACTACATAGGTTCATACAAGTCTTTCGATCTCTATACTTACCTATGCTGAAATATTCAAGATCTACCCTATGATTCCCTCTTTCGATAGCAAATCACAAGATTAAAAATCATCTAATCAATGGCCAGTTAATTAGAAGCAATAAATTCAGAATAATTCAGATAAATAAAGAGAGAATTGCCTTAAATTAGAATAGACAATTAAGCATAGTTTGGAACTAGGTTACATCGTTTTCCTAGAATAAAGAAATTTAGCTCATACTAGAAATTGAATTCAACATAAACGAATTCACCATAATTGTTCTGAGAAAATTGGAAGAAAATAAATGCTGAAAATACTCCTTGCAGCCGCAACTCGTCGTCAAAAACTCAAGGAATTGATTCACGGCTTTTCTCCCGTCTGTGCTCGTGTATGATTCCAACGTACGTGCAATATGTGGAATCCCCTCTCCAAAACGGATGATTTGAATCTTTCTAGATGTGTTTTTCAGTCCCAAAAGGTGTTCTCCAGTCAAAAAGGTACGGTCATAAAGTGAAAAATCACTTTTTATATGATGTGACGGCGGAAAACCCTAGATCTGTCAAAATACGATATTCGCTCGAGCGGGGTGTCGAGCGAACATCGAGCGGTCGACTCTCCCTAACTTCGCTCGAGCGACTTGTCGAGCGCACCTCGAGCGTTCAAATCTGCCTAATTTCGCTCGAGTGGCCAATGTCTCCGCTCGAGCGAACTTGTTTTCCCGCATCCCGCTCAAGCTCACTGTCGAGCGGCTGTCGAGCGTTTGAATCTGCCTGAGTTCGCTCGAGTGGCAAAAAGCCTCCGCTCGAGCGAAGTTGTAAATTCTGCAACATGAAATATTTCAAGTCGTCAAATACCCCCAAACTTAAAACTTTGTTTGTCCTCAAACAAAAAGAAAAGCAAATGATAGTTTAGGCAATATCAACTCGACCACAAAGAGAAGTATCATTACTCACCAAGCTTTTATGAATTTAGATTTCATCACTAGTATCTTACTCTTTTAACATCAAAGATAGTAAGAAAATCAATCAAAAATTTACAATTTGTCAAGCAAGAGTTAGGCGTTTACTTCAACCTAAAGCTAAGACCTTGAGTGTGTGTGTGAGATAGTCAATTTAACCTCAAACCACCTGCAAACTCAGATAAAAGTAGAACAACCAAAATCAGAAGAATTCTTCTTAAAACTTAACCCCATAAGTCCAATTTTCAAAAATCCTCTCCACTAATGTAGTCAACACCAAAATCAGAGATCAAAAGGTCTTTAATAAGCTTGTAATGATAGGCCACAGGGTGAGGGTTAAGAAAGAACTGGATATGGAAAATCAAAGCAAACTGGGAAAATACTTTGTGAAAAGAACACTAAAAGAGATTTCCACATGATTCAAATCATAGCTCTTTCTTTAGCAATATGCTCATACTTGTGGCATTAGTATTGCTGTAATCACTGATGCAATACCAACCATTCCCTTAACAAAATTTGAGGTAATTCACATTCCGCTTAGTGACTTCTTTTTTTTTCTTTTCTTTTCTTTTCTCTTCTTTTTTTTTTCTTTTTTTTTTCACTTCCTTTCTTCTTCTTCTTCTTCTTCTTCTTTGATCAAACAGAGCAAATATAGTACGAATCATTCTCTTTCACTAATTTTCTTCTTTTAAATAAAACTTTCCATCAAAGTATTTTCTCAAACTATCAAGGGTAGATTCATTGTTTTTCAAGCTTAGAGCGGGCATGGTTTATGTAGTTCAAAGAATAAATAAAGGCTTATGTCATAAGGCTCAAGGGGGTTAACTATGGAAACACACCATGTGATGATGGCATGATATTTAGGACGGCTGGGAAAGCTTTTTAGTTGCCAAAGAAATGCCTAGATCATTTCTCTAATATTTGGTCTCAACTAGGATTTCGCCTCAAGGAGCCATCAACGGATTCTAGAGCAAAGCAAAATCGAACTTCCCTCTTTCAATTAATTCAACTTCTTCTCTTCATAAGCAAAATGAAATCAAAGAAAAACGACTATGTGCTCAATTGTGTTCAAGGTCAAAGATTTAAACCAAAGTACCCACAAAACTTCAGTTGACATAAAAGAAATTTTTGAAAATTTTTCTCAAAACCATCTTCAATCACAAATTTCAGAGTCATAGAGAATTCAATCTTACTCCAATGCATGCTTGGTAAGAGAATCAAACAACCCATCAACAACCCAAAACTTAGAAAACAATAGGATCAAATGACTATAGGAATTCACACCCCCAAACTTAAACTAAACAATGTCCTCATTGTAATGCAAAAGTAAAAAGGATTGAAGAAATAACTTCCCTGGTTTCATGATGAATCTTCCATAGCTTAGAAATTTTTCAGCTCTTTATTCATACTAAAACAAAAACCTGCATCAAAAACCAAATTATTAAAACTACATAAATAAAGATAACAAAATAAATGAAAGAATGAAGGATAGATCTATGGGTTGCCTCCCATAAGCACTTGTTTTAAAGTCTACAGCCAGACTTTCCAATCCTCATCAATTAGGATCTCCAAGAGGAATCAATGCATAGTTCCTCTCCACTTGTTCTCCATAGTAGTGCTTCAATCTTTGACCATTAACTCGGAAAATATTCCATGTCTTGTCCTTCAAGTCTACTGCTCCAAAAGAGAAAACTTCATGAATTGTATAAGGACCTGTCCATCTTGACTTTAACTTTCCCGGGAAGAGTTTGAGTCGTGAATTGAAGAGTAAAACTTGTTGCCCTGGTGCAAACTCTCGCCTAAGAATCTGTTTGTCATGCCACTTCTTCGTCTTCTCTTTATAGATCTTTGCATTTTCATATGAATCATTCCGGAATTCTTCCATCTCATTCAATTGAAGAAGTCTCTTTTCACCTGCTGCCTTCAAATCAAAGTTAAACTTTTTCACAGCCCAATAAGCTCTATGCTCCAACTCTACAGGAAGATGACATGCCTTTCCAAACACTAATCGGTATGGAGACATCCCGATAGGTGTTTTAAAGGCTGTCCGGTATGCCCACAAAGCATCATCAAGCTTCTTCGCCCAATCCTTTCTATTGATTTTGACCGTCTTCTCAAGGATGTTCTTGATCTCTCTATTTGAAATTTCAGCTTGGCCATTAGTTTGAGGATGGTAAGCAAGTGCTATCTTGTGCTTCACACCATATTTAGAAAGAAGATTCTCAAACAACTTGTTGCAAAAGTGAGTCCCTTCATCACTAATAATAGCTCGTGGAGTGCCAAATCTTGTGAATATGTTCTTGTGCAGAAATTTGAGCACTACCTTTGCATCATTTGTTGTTGTAGCAATTGCTTCCACCCATTTTGACACATAATCAACTGCTAACAAGATATAAGCAAAGCCAAAAGAAGGAGGAAAAGGGCCCATAAAATCTATTCCCCAGACATCAAACAACTCAACTTCTAAGATACCTTTCAGTGGTAACTCATGACGCCTTGAAATATTTCCCATACGTTGGCACCGGTCACAAGTTTTCACCAAAGTGTAACTATCACGAAAAATAGAAGGCCAAAAGAACCCACTTTGAAGTACCTTAGCTGCTGTACGGGTAGCTCCAAAGTGTCCTCCATATGATGATGAATGGCAATGATGGAGGATGTCTTGCATCTCTTCTTCTGGCACACATCTTCTAATGATTTGATCAGGGCATCTCTTGAACAACAAAGGCTCATCCCAAAGATAATAATTCACATCATGCAAAAACTTCTTACGTTGATGGTAAGTAAGATCAGGTGGTAAAACTTTACAAGCTAAGTAGTTAACAATATCAGCATACCACGGAAGTTTGATCTCACATGCAAACAACTGCTCATCAGGGAATGCCTCTTGGACCACTGAATCTGATCTTTCTTCCTCTTGCTCTAACCGAGAGAGATGGTCAGCCACTAAGTTTTCACTTCCTTTCTTATCCCGAACCTCCAAATCAAATTCTTGAAGAAGGAGGATCCAACGAATTAGCCTCGGCTTAGCATCCTTCTTGCCAAATAAATAACGGAGTGCTGCATGATCAGTGAACACTATCACCTTTGTACCAATGAGGTACGATCTAAATTTGTCACAAGCAAACACCACAGCAAGCATCTCCTTCTCAGTTGTCGTATAATTTAATTGAGCATCATTCAATGTCCGGCTTGCATAATAGATGGCTCTAAACAGTTTGTCTCGCCTTTGCCCCAACACCGCTCCAATTGCAAAGTCACTTGCATCGCACATGACTTCAAAAGGTTGACTCCAATCAGGCACAATCACAATTGGTGCTGAAATAAGTTTCTCCTTGAGTGCATTAAAGGCCTGCAAGCAAACAACATCAAAGTCAAATGCAGAATTTTTCTCAAGAAGATTACATAAAGGTTTAGAAAGTTTAGAAAAATCCTTGATAAATCTTCTATAAAAACCCGCATGTCCCAGAAAAC